>CAUYUJ010008801.1:32500-38037 GCA_963575745.1 Prorocentrum cordatum | reverse complement strand
GCGCGTGCACAGCCAGAAGGAGGGAGAGAAACACATGTATACAAGGTTCGTGACATACGCACGGTCCACCATGTTGTAAACGATCGCATGCACGGTAAGTTCTGAAATTATACGTATTTACAAGCAGACATGCGAGGGAGAAAGGGAGATGGCCATCGACAGTTCCAATACGGCTCCTATGTTTTCTTGAACTCGCATCTTGAAATTGTTGAAAACCCATTGTGTTTGCAGGGGATTTCGACATGCGCGCGCGGCGGCCGCGCGCATGTGCACTTCGTTTCATTTTTTGCAAGGGATGGTGGCCCTCGCAGGCGCGCAACCGTTGTTGGAGAAGTTCAAAGCACCTGAAGAAGTAGCACGCAAAGACCCTTTTGACAGAAATGTTTAAAAAGTGGTGTTTTTCCTATGAATCCGCAAGAGCGCGCGGAAGGACATTTTGACAATTTTTTCTTAAAAAACCATTGGGTTTTTGATGTTTTTATGTTAAAATCGCTACGAAACCTAAGGGTTTGGAAGGATTTCGTCTTGCGAGCGCGAATGTCCACTTTACCTTATTTTTTGCAAGGGATTCTTGAAATTTGATCAACTAAGAACAAGAATTTTCATTTTCTATTGTTTTTTGCAAGGGAAACGAGCGTCAACAAAAAACCGGATCCGGGGGTAATCCACTTTTCTGAAGCTTTCGCAAAAAAATGATGAAAATGTAGCTGCGGCCTAGGCGCGGCGCAGAGGTCGCGCACCAGGGGTCCCAACAATAATAATTCTTTAGAAGGAATAATGTTCCAACAACAACAACAACAACAACAACAACAACAACAACAACAACAACAACAACAACAACAACAACAACAACAACAACAACAACAACGACGACGACGACGACGACGACGACAACAACAACAACAGTAGCAGCAGCAGCAGCAGCAACAACAACCGCAACAACAGCAACAACAGCAACAACAACCATGCTAAGACTGTTCGCTCATGTCTTCTCCATTGCCAATCAATACGTATATCCCAAGCCCTCGGTACCCGCCCTCGTCATCTTCGATCGTACCCCCTTGGGGGTATATCTTCCTTCCCTGCCACGTGCATGTAGTGCAGCCCCTAAAACAAGGGAAGAGAGGAAGGGTGGAAGGGGGAGGAAGAAGAATGGAGCACGAGAGAAATTAGCAGGACGGGGGCAAAGAGCAGAAAACGAGTGGTAGAACCAGACGGGCAGATCGGGTGGGCAGACTCATAGCGGGCAGGTCGGGAAGGCGGGCCCCGGCGACCAGGTCGAGCAGGCGGGTTGCTGAAGCGTGGGTCCTGCATGAATCGCGAGGAATTATCGAATGATAGCGCGATTCGTGAGCAAAAGCTAAAACGAGAGCGTGATTCCTGGGCGCCGAAGGCGCATCGTCTGAATAAATTGCGAGGAAGTCCCACGCGAGAGCGCGATGCGTACATGAATTGTGAGGAAATCCCGCGCGCGAGCGCGATTTGGGAATAAATTGTGAGGACGAATCAGGCGGGAGCCGGTGATGTTGTGCCCCAAACCTCTTTTCGGTCAACCAGAAGAAGGCCGGGAAACTTCAGTGCCTTCTGAGAGGGCCCGCCCTTTCTCACTTCCCCCCTCGGGAGCGCCGCCGACCGCCCCTCGGGGCCCCATCTTTGGGAGCCCCCGCCCTCCCCTCCCCCCGCGGCCTGCGGCGGAGCCGGCGGAGCCGGCTCCGCCGCAGGCCGCGGGGGGAGGGGAATGGACTTCTGGGAACTCGAAGGACACGAAGTGGCCTACAGTTGGCTCCAGGCATTCAAAGTCATGCCCAGGAATTGAGTTCTGGGAACTCGAAGACCACGAAGTGCGTTACTGTTGGCTAAGAAAGGAGTCCCCGGATTCCCGCGGCACCCGTCCGGCATCTGCCCAGACCCCCTCTGGGGAGTCAGGATGCTCTCTTTGGACCCTACTAGAAACCTATCAGTCTTCGCTGTTAGGTAAAAACGTCCTGAATCCCCGCAACTGGGCCTCCAGAATCCAGACGCCATGAAGGCGAACCTTGAAACGTCCTGGATCCCCGCAACTGGGCCTCCAGACGCCGGAACCGCTGAGAAAAACCTTGCGTATCCTTCCTCGAACCACTCCTCGAACCACTCCTCGGGCTCCTCCTCCTCCTCCTCCTCCTCCTCCTCCTCCTCCTCCTCCTCCTCCTCCTCCTGCTGGTCCTCCTCCTCCTCCTCCTCCTCCTCCTCCTCTTCCTCCTCCTCCTCCTCGTCCTCCTCCTCCTCCTCCTCTTCCTCCTCCTCCTCCTCCTCTTCCTCCTCCTCCTCCTCCTCCTCCTCCTCACTGCTCATGGGCTTTCGGATGTATCAGCCTGCCTCAGCGTCTGCCTCAGCCCTCAGCCTGCCTCAGCCTCAGCCGCAGCCTCGGCCTCAGCCTGCCTCAGCTCGGACATTCAAAATTATCCCGGCAAAGCTTCGCTCTCATCTGCTCGCGTGTCATTCAATACGCATATCCCAAAGCCTGGATACCCGCCCTCTTCGTCTTCGATCGTACCCCCTTTGGGGGGCTAGATTCTTTCCTTGCAACGTGAAAATGGAGAACCCCCTAAACATGAAAACGAAGGGGAAAGGAGAAAGAGAGCACGAAGGGATCGGAGGAAGGGAGGGAGGAGAGGGGCAAGGGGGAGGAATGACGATGCTTTGTGCCGCGAGTTGCGATTCAGCTTGCGCCATGGCTTGGGATCTGGGGCAACAAGGGGAAGCGATGGGGTCACAGAGGGCAGCAACGGGGCCGCGAAGGGCAGCAGCGGGGCCACAAAGGGCGACAGTGGGGCCACGAAGGGCGGCAATGGGGCCTCAAAGAGCGCGGGCGAGCGGGGGCCAAGAAAGGCATACGTAACTATGGGGCCACAGCAGAGACAGCGACGGGGCCACTGAGGGCAGCAACGTGGCCGCTTAGGGCAGCGAGGGGGCCACGAAGGGCGACAGCTGGGCCACGAATGGCAGCGAGGTGCATCGAAGACGGGCGAAAGGCAACGAGGGGTGACTGCTGGCCCCAACCGGCGGGTCGGGCGGGCGACCCATACGGACAGGTCGAGCGGCGGGTCGCTGAAGCGTCAGTCCTGCATAAACCGTCACAAAGTAAAAAGCAAGAGTGCTATTGCCAAGCAAAACGCCAGGAAGTCCAAATCGAAAGCATGATTCCTAAGTGTCGAGGCGCGGCGTCTGAATGAGTTGTGAGGACATCCCGCGCGAGAGCGCGATTCCTGTTTAAATTGTGAGGAAGTCCCGCGCGAGAGCGCGATGTGGAAATCAACTGTGAGGAAGCATCAAGCGGGAGCCGCTGTCGCTGCAAACCAGGACCCAACAACGCAGCTTGGTGAACCCTCATTTTCCCTCGTTAAAAAACGAAGTGAAAGCCCCTGGAGAAGCACTTGAAGTGAAAAACAATGGTTACCGGAGAAGGGTGATCAACAATAACAACAATCATCTCAAGACTGTTCCCTCCTATCTGCTCGCGGTCGGCCACGTTGGCCCAAGATAGCCTCCAAGATGGTCCAAGATGGCCTCCAAGTCCGCCCAAGATGGTCCAAGACGGCCTCATGACGGCCCAAGAGAGTCCTAGATATCTCCAAGTTCGCCCAAGAAGCCTCCAAGACGGCCCAATACGACCCAAGAGGCCTCCAAGAGGTCCTCCAGGAGGGTCCGAAGAGGCAAAAATCATTGATGTTCTTTAGGTTGTTGGAAGATTTTGGCATTTGCTTCTTCTCGGCATTCCGACGGATCAAGACGGCCCAAGAGGCCCCCAAGATCGCCCCAAGATCGCCCAAGAGGCCTTCAAAAATTTCCCTTGATGGCACAAGGGCCCCCAGGAGGCCTTTAAGACGCCCAAGATGGCCTCCAAGACGGCCCTGGAGCATTCCAAGAGGGCCCCAAATCGGCCCAGAGAGGCCCCCCAAACGGCCTCCGACGGCGTCAGACGGGCCAGGAGCCCAGCCCACCAAGACGCCCGAAGATTGCCCGAAGATGGCCCAAGACGGCCCAAGAGGCCTCCAAGAGGGCCTCCAGGAAGGCCCGAAAATGCCAAAACCATTGATTTCCCATGAGTTTTTGAACGATTGTGGCATTTGCGTTTTTTCTACCTTCCGACGGCCCGACACTGCCCAAGTGCCCCCAAAGATCGCCCAAGAGGCCCAAGACGGCCCCAAGAGGCCCCCAAGACGGCCCAAGAGGCCTCCAAGACGCCCAAGATGGCCTCCAAGACGGCCCAAGAGCCCTCCAAGACGTCCTCCAAGAAGACCCGAAAGGGTCAAAATGGCTTCCCGACGGCCAAGATGACCTTCAAGATGCCCACGTGTTCCCCGAAGGCTTTCCAAACAAATTCGGGGAACACATGGTCCGATAGCTTGACAGGTCTAGCCTCAAAGTTCGGCCACATAGGCGCTTCCAAAAAGGCAGGGGGCGGCGGTGATTCGCCGTAGGCGTCTTCGATAAGGGGGCTCCACCTTTGGCCCCAGTGGTCGCCCCACTTCGGCACACCCCATCACGCGCTTCGTGGCCCCACAGGGAGGCTCCAATGCCCGTCCTCGAATGTGGCTCCCCGCTATTTTCGGCACATCTTCCACACGCTTCGCGGCCCCATAGGGAGCTCCACCTGAGGCTCCAATGGCCGTCCTCACATGCGGTTCCCCGCCCGCTGCGGCACACTCATCATAGACTTCATAGCCCAACGGGGAACTCCGCCTGAGACCCCCGTGCCCGTCCTCGCATGCGGTTCTTCCCCGCCTATTTCGGCACACCCCTCACACGCTACGTGGCCCCGTAAGGAGCTCCACCTAAGCCACGAGTGGCCGTCCTCGCATACGGCCCCCCGCCCATTTTGGCACACCCCTCACACGCTTCGTGGCCCCATAGGGAGCTCCACCGAAGGCCCCAGTGGCAGGGTTCACAGGCGCCCCCCCGCCCATCTCGGCACACCCCTGTTGCCCCATATGGAAATCCACCGAAGAGGATCCCCAGAATTGCGGCACCCACAGCCATTGTATTTTTCCTGCGCAAAGGGAACCATGCAATGAGAAAGGTCAAGGCGTAGTCAGCGTTAGATCACCGGTGCTTGAAAGCTTGCTCGATGCCGTAGCCGAGCGCCACGGAACCAAGTATCCGGAACGCGTAAACACCGACCCAGAACGCAAACACCAACCACTTTTCAATCACTCTGAATCGCGACGGGTGGCTTCCCAATTCCTTCATCAATCTGGCGAACAGTCGCTGGTCGACTACAATGAGCCCGCTGGTTGCCCGAGCAAGGTGAGCGACTTGCTCCACCGCTAACGCAAGCGAGTCACTGTCCACACCGTCGCGCAACGAAGCCATGAAGATCTGGGTCGGGAATATCCTCGGGTCCTTTATCATGTCATCGCCCTGTGCCGCGGTCTTGTCGGAACGCATCAGGCCTGAGCGACCATGCTTCTTGACTGAACTGGCAACGACTGAGCCGTCTGCGCCGACGGCCGTTTGGAGGAGGCCTTCACCCACACGGACCTGTTCCAGCGCCCCTT
>CAUYUJ010008801.1:0-27500 GCA_963575745.1 Prorocentrum cordatum | reverse complement strand
GAAGAACGAAGGAGAGGCAGCATCATCGAAACCTCCTTCCCCTCTGAATGTCGGAATATAATCGGGTCGGGCCAGCCGGAATCGACATCGGGTCGGACCGATCGGATCGAAATGGACCCCGGGGGGGAGCTTTGAAGCAGCGGGTCGCCCCCGGGCACGGGCACCCAAACGCCGGCTACACCATATGCACACGTGTCGGGGAAGCCAGAAGCAGACAAGCGCGTTCCACTACCCGCAAGGCAACGACTACTCGCAGGTGGCCCGGATTCGCCGCGGGGGTTCTACGATCATTGAGCAGAGACCGACCATCCAACACGTGTTTCCCTAACCCTTGATACCCGCCCTCTTCGTCTTCGACCGTACCCCCTTGGGAGTGTATGTATACATATATAAATGTATACATATGTATGTCTACATTTATATATAGACATATATAAATATAGATGTACATGTATACATCTTGTTATTCCCTGCAACGTGTATGTCGTGCAGCCCCTGAGGCAGGGGAAGAGAGGACGGATGGAAGGAAGGGACAAGGGGGAGGGAGGAAGATGGAGCACGGGATTAGCAGAAGGGGGGCTGGGAGCAGAAAACACGTCGCAGAACCAGACGGGAGGGTAGACCCTTCGGGCGGGTCGGGAAGGCAGGCCCCAACGGCCAGATCGAGCAGGCGGTTTTTTAGCGTGCTTACTGCATGAATCGCGAAGAAGTCTCGAGCGATAGCGCGATTCCCAAATAAATCGTGAGGAAATCCACAACGAGAGCGTGATTCCTGAGAGTCGAGGGTGCGGCGTCTGAATGAAATTCGATGGACCTGCATAAATTGTGAGGACGACCCGCGCAAGAGCGCGAGTCGGGAATACATTGTGAGGCAGTATCAAGTGGGAACCGCTGTTATTGTAAAACGGGGGTCAGGGGCACCATTTGGTGCCACCTTACTTCCCCTTGTAAAAAAAAGGGTGCGAACCCCGGGAGAAACACTTTAACTGAGAATTAGAATGGTTACCGGGCAGGGGGGATCAACAATACATATTCTTTAGACATGATTAGTCCACAGCAGCAGCGACAGCAACAGCAACAGAAGCAACAACAACAGCAGCAGCAACAACAGCTGCAACAACAACATCAGCAACAGCAGCAACAGTGGCAACGACGACAACACCAACGACAACAACAACAACAACAACAACAACAACAACAACAACAACAACAACAACAACAACAACAACAACAACAACAACAACAACAACAGTAGCAGCAGCAGCAGCAGCAACAACAACCGCAACAACAGCAACAACAGCAACAACAACCATGCTAAGACTATTCGCTCATGTCTTCTCCATTGCCAATCAATACGTATATCCCAAGCCCTCGGTACCCGCCCTCGTCATCTTCGATCGTACCCCTTTGGGGGTATATCTTCCTTCCCTGCCACGTGCATGTAGTGCAGCCCCTAAAACAAGGGAAGAGAGGACGGGTGGAAGGGGGAGGAAGAAGAATGGAGCACGAGAGAAATTAGCAGGACGGGGGCAAAGAGCAGAAAACGAGTGGTAGAACCAGACGGGCAGATCGGGTGGGCAGACTCATAGCGGGCAGGTCGGGAAGGCGGGCCCCGGCGACCAGGTCGAGCAGGCGGGTTGCTGAAGCGTGGGTCCTGCATGAATCGCGAGGAATTATCGAATGATAGCGCGATTCGTGAGCAAAAGCTAAAACGAGAGCGTGATTCCTGGGCGCCGAAGGCGCATCGTCTGAATAAATTGCGAGGAAGTCCCACGCGAGAGCGCGATGCGTACATGAATTGTGAGGAAATCCCGCGCGCGAGCGCGATTTGGCAATAAATTGTGAGGACGAATCAGGCGGGAGCCGGTGATGTTGTGCCCCAAACCTCTTTTCGGTCAACCAGAAGAAGGCCGGGAAACTTCAGTGCCTTCTGAGAGGGCCCGCCCTTTCTCACTTCCCCCCTCGGGAGCGCCGCCGACCGCCCCTCGGGGCCCCATCTTTGGGAGCCCCCCCCCTCCCCTCCCCCCGCGGCCTGCGGCGGAGCCGGCGGAGCCGGCGGAGCGGGGCCGTGGAGGCAGAGGGCGGAGTGGGGAATGTACGATCAGGTCGGGCATGTCCCCACAGGCGGATTTTGGGCGCAACAAAAAAATAAAAAAAACTGTTTTAAAAGATATACTCAAAAAATCGTCCCCAGACTATTTTTGTTATTTCTGTTGCTGTATATTTCTCCTGTAGAGGGACACGGACGACTCACATGTACGGTCGGCATTTGAAAGATAGCGTGCAGCATCGATCTCCCAAAAGCACGCCATCCCTGTGAGGCGATCCCCCCGCGGGGGCCCCTTCTGCGCGAGCTGTCCCCCTGCCGGGGACTTCCCCGGCGCCCGCCAGCCCCAAGGTGGGGGGCAGCGTTCAGCAAGCGGGCCAGCCGCGCCGCATTGCACGCTGTGTTTCCACCCCCCGCCGTATCCATAAGACCACCGCCCGGGTGATCGATCTTCGGGGACGACGGCGGGCGGTGGCTGGAGACATGGTTGACCTGCCCACCGCCTGCCGCGGGTCCCAAAGAAGATCGATCCCCCCGTAGGTAGGGAGCAGCGACACAGTTTTTTTGATTCGCGGGTCGAGAGCGCACCTCTTCCGGTCGAAGCGAAGCGGGCCGCGCAGAGCTTGAATTACGACGAGAAGGGGGAGGAGAATCGGGTCGGGCGAAAGGGGGGGATAGCAAAGGGGGCGTTTGAGAATCAGCTCACGCAGCTGATTTTCCCGGCGCCTCCCGGCGCCGGAGGCGACTATGTATCGAGGAATGGGCCCCTCGGTGAGGCCGAAATCAGCTGCATGCAGCAAATTTCGTAACCCCCCCTTTCCCAATCCCCCCCTTTCGCCGGGCCCGAGAGAAGGGGGGCGCAGCCTCAGAACGAGGCCGGGAGGGGGCAAAGCCTCGGAGCCAGGCGGTGCCGAAGTCGACGAGCGGGGGCAGCGGCACGGCCGGGTCGGCGCGGGGGAGGGAGCGGCCCGAGCGCCGCCCGGAGGCCGGCCGGGCCCGCTGCCGCTCCGGGGCCACGGGGAGTCGTCAGTGAAGGGACCCCGGGACACGCAAGTAAATACACGCAGATAAAAAAGATTCCCCATACTTCCCCATATTTTCTGGGTTCTTGTCTTCCCCCCACTTCCCATATTCTCCCAGATTTCCCGGGGGATCGAAGATTCATTTTGCCTGTGTGTTTTTGTTCCCCTCTGGAATCAGGCCAGCGCTCGGGCCTCCCAGGCACCACCTCAAGGGACGCGGCCGACCCGAACACCGACCAGACACCTCCTCCTCCTCCTCCTCCTCCTCCTCCTCCTCCTTCTCCTCCTCCTCCTCCTCCTCCTCCTCCTCCTCCTCCTCCTCCTCCTCCTCCTCCTCCTCCTCCTCCTCCTTCCCCCCCCGCCTCCTCTTCCTCCTCCTCCTCCTCCTCCGTCCTCCCGACCAAGGGGGCGGCTGGACAGGTCCCCGCCTCGAGGCGGAAAGGGCAAGTGGGGGAGGAGGAGACAGCGACCGGGGGCGGGAGAGCGGGTCCCGGAGGACGGATGGGGGAGGCCCTGCACCCGCCGCAGCCCGCGGGAGCACACCCCTCTCAGAAAACCCCCCACACGCCCGAAGCCTCGTGAGCGTTTATTGTTATTCACTCGTTTGACGATCGGCGCAGGCCCTCGCCCCCCCGCCCCCCCCCCCCGTGGAGTGGATCTTGGCTGTTGTTGGCCTATTTCGAGCAGGTGGAGTCTCCCCTCATAGGACGCACGGCTCCAAACAATCACACTGAGCGGGCGTCCCGCAAAGGGCGCTTGGAGGGGTGCGAACAGGGCTGTGGGGCTCGCAGGGTGTGCCAGGGGCCGGAGGTGTGCCAGACAGCGGCCCCAGGACGACGATACCCAAAGGCGCGAAGCAAGGCAGCGGGCGTGCTCCCAGGTCCGAGGTTGCCCAGGAGCGCTGATGTGTGTGAGGGAAATTCTGCAGGTGGGGCGAGGGAGGACAGAGGGAGGGAAGGAGGGAGGAAGCGAGGGAGGGGGGGAGGGAGGATGGAGAAAGAGGGAGGTGGGAGGGAGGAGGGAGGGCGGAGGACGAGGCTGCAGGAGGATGAGGCGAGGACGAGCGAGACGCCATAAGTGAGGAGCGAGAGGTGAGGGGCGAGGAGGACGAAGAGCAGCAGTGGGAAGACAAAGAGAGAGAGAGAGAGGAACGAGGAGGCGGAGGCCCGAGGCTGCAGGAGAGGAGGCATGCGGCTGTTTCCATCGAGGCCTCCCAAATGGGGTCCGAGTAGATGGGGTCGGAGGATCGCGCCGCGGGGCCGATGCATCGCCGATGCATCGGTGATGCGTCGGAGATGCATCGGCGACGTCGGCGACGTCGGCGATACATCGGCGACGTCGGCGTGGATAAGAATCGAGCTCCACATCGAGCTGCATCGCCGATGCATCGGCAAGGCGGCGCGATCCTCCGACCCATCTGCTCGGACGTCACCTGGGAGGCCTAGAGAGAGAAGAGGCAGGCTGGCGTTTTAGAGAAACCAAAAACGGCAGAAACATAAACGTTCAAACATTCAACGGTCCACGCGGACTTCTTGGATCTGCGCTGGCCCCCCCTCCCTGTCGCACGGAGCACGCCAGAGGCCCCAGCGCAGATCGAAGCAACCCGCGCGGACCGTCGCACATCGATGCTTGTGTTGCTGCTTCCTCGCCGACATTTTCATCACGCCTCCCGGACGAGTCTTCGGCTCCGCCTCACGGCGGCCGACGCGAGGAGGTAGGAGAGCACGGCAGCGGCCACGACGAGCAGCAGCGGCGCCAGCGCGGACGCCGGGAGCCCGCCGGGCGCGGGGGCGTCCAGGAGCCCCAGGGACGCGCACACCTCGTGCCGCGCCTGGCGGTGCGCGCCGTCGCAGTGCACCGCGGCGGGGAGCTCCGCGGTCCTCAGGCAGCCAGGCTCGGAGGCAACGCTGGCGTTGACGAACAGAACGTCCCCGTTCCTGAAGGCCTACCAGGTGGGGTCAGAGCAGGCGGGGTCGGAGGATCGCGCCGCGTCGCCGAGATACATCGGCGATGCGTCGGCGATGCATCGGTGACGCACCGGCGATGCATCGGCGACGTCGGCGATGCATCGGCGACGCCAACATGAAGCACATCGTGCTCCACATCGAGCCGCATCGCCGATGCGTCGGCGACGCGGCGCGGTCCTCCAACCCCATCTTGAAAAGAAGAAAGAAACAGAAACATAACTTTTGGCGCTGCGCGCGGATTTTCCAGAGCTGTGCTGGACCCCCCCTCTCTGGCGCGCGGAGCGCGCCAGGTGCGGCGCCGGAGGCGCCGCCGGGGGGGGCCCCAGCGCGGATCTAAGAACTCCGCGCGGAGCGCCAAAAGTCTACGTTCGTGGCGTTCCTCTTCTCCTTCGAAAATCTGGGAGGCCCCGACAAGGCCCGACGATCCTATGCTCCGACCCCACCCGGGAGGCCCCACAGAGAGCACCAAAGCGGCGCGCGCGCACCCGGCCTGGCATGGCGTTTTTCTCCTTCGAAGCTGGGAGGTCCGGACCGGCCCCGACGACCCCACTCCGACCCCACCCGGGAGGGCCCAGGCGAGCACCAAAAAGCGACACCCTTTTGGATTCGCGGGTCGAGAGCGCACCTCTTCCGGCCGAAGCTGAGCGGGCCGCGCAGAGCTTGAATTAACCAGAGAGCACCAAAAGCGACGCGCGCGCGCGCACCCGGCCTCTGTCGGGAGCGGCCAAGAGGGGGGTGTCCAAGAGGGGGGGGTGCAAATCATGACCGGCGGCATGTGCGCGGCCCAGCGGGCGGGCCAGGGACGTAATGAAATAAGAGGAGGCGCCATGAAATCTGGGGAAATATCATGGCCCCCGCCATGATATCCACCCCCCCTGGTCATCACCCCCCTCTTTTCCGCCCCCGACTCTGGCCGGGGCCCGTGCGCCGGGCCCGGGCCGCGGCGCTGCCCGCGCTCCCCCCCCCTCCCCCGGCCAGGGAGGCACGGCGGCAGGCGCGGAGGGTCGCCGCTCTCCCGGGGCCCGGGGAGCGGCCCGGGCGAGGAGCGGGGCGCGCGCCCTCCCGGCCAGGGCCAGGTCGGGCGCGTGCTCCCATGCAGGCAGAGTTCGGGCGAGGAGGAAAAAAACAATGAACAAAAACAAACAAAAAAAAAAAAAGGCCAGGAGCACGGAGACATGCCAGCGACGATCAAAAACCGACCTTGCGCGCTATGGCACAGCGACCTCACGCCGCGGCTCACGCGGGCCGCCGGCGGCACGCTGCCTTGGGAACGAAGGCGCCTACGCGCGAGCTCTCGCGGGCAGCTCACGCGCGGATATCGGCGAAAACGAAACCGTTTCTTTGCGTCAATTATACAGTGGAGGCCAGTCCACAAGAAACCTTCCACAAGAAACCCAACCCTGAGACCCCAGGACGTCCATCGATTTCTGGCGTGGGAACGCCACGCCTTCCACAGCAGAACCGTCGAAACCCCAGAGAAACCCAGGGCACCCTGGAGGTCAGCAGGGTGTTTCTTGGCATGGGCCCCCACTGTGTGCTCACCGATCCTGCCCAGGATCGGTCAGCACATCTCGGGGGCGCGCAAACATGGATTAGCGATCCATGGCTGTGGCGCGCGGTCGCCGAGTCCATGGATCGGGGCAGGTGCCCTCCCCAGAATGCGGCCAGTGCCGCCTTGCTCGGCGGCGGAAATCCGCGATTTCCCATGGAAACGGGGCCCGTCGCTAATCCACGCCCCCTTGATCCATGTGTATGCTCGCCTGAATTTCGGGCGTCCAGACCCAGACATGCGACGTCCTGACTTGTGCAGGACGGCGTCCCTGGAAGCCCCGACCCTCTCCCCGGGACCGGTTTTTCCTCCCGACTCCTCTTTTGACGGCCCCGAGGCCGGGCGAGGGCCCCCTGGGGCCGAAAATCGGCAAAAACCTCCCCTGAAATCGGGCGAGGGCCCCCTGGGGCCGAAAATCGGCAAAAACCTCCCCTGAAATCCATGCCTGCGACCGCCGGAGCATCTCGCGTGCCCTCCGAGCTCCGGGTGAAGTAGTCGCCCAGGACGTGCTGGGCCGGCAGGGCCTCGGGCTGCGCTCGCGGAGCGCGGCCCTCCGCGTGGGGCCGCCCGGCGCCGACCTCCTCTGGGAAAACCCCCATTGGGGAGCGGGAGGGAGGAGGGGCGCAAGAGGAGGGGAGCAAGGGGGGGAGGAGGAGGAGGAGGAGGAGGAGGAGGAGGAGGAGGAGGAGGAGGAGGAGGAGGAGGAGGAGGAGGAGGAGGGTGGGGGGGGAAGGAGGAGGAGGAGGAGGAGGAGGAGGAGGAGGAGGGCAGGGAGGCGAAGGGAGGCGAGGCGAAGCGCCGGAGGCGTGCGCGCTTCCCTGGCCGGGGGGCCCGCCCGTGCCCTTTGGGGGCATGGCGTGGAGGACGTGGCCTCAAAAAGTGTGGTGCGCAGGCGGGCTCACGTGAGGACCACCACTCTCGGGAGCGGCCCCGCGGCCCTCCCGCGCGCCTCTGAACAAAATGACACATCCCCAAGGGCGCTACAACACCACCCTGGGGCCGCCAGAACACCTCCCGTGGCCTCGAAGAAGACTCCCCAGGGCCGCTAAACACGTCCCCGGGGCCTTGCTAAGCCCACGGGGCTTGGACGTAATGAAATAAGAAGAGGCGCCACGAGATCTGGGGAAACATCATGGCCCCCGCCATGATATCCACCTCCCCCTAGTCATCACCCCCCTCTTTTCCGCCCTCGGCACTCCGATGACCGACCTGCGCGAGGGGCCGTGCCCCCGGATTCAGGGAGAGGGGGAGGTAGGAGGAGGGAGGGGGCTGCTGCGCAGCGGGGTGATGATGATGATGAGGAGGAGGAGGAGGAGGAACAGTGTAAACCTAAGACTCATCAACGATGTTGGAACACACCCTCCCTCCAAGCTCCCCCCTCACGGGCCCCATAGTACAAGGCTTCATTTCCACTGAGGGAAGTGCCCTGCTGGGGGACAGCCATGTGAAAATCCTGTAGAGTGACAAAACAGCATTATCAAGACTTCAACGCCATGAGTTAAACTGACTGACTGTTGCGCCTTGACCACCCTGCATCGTGCCAGAGCACCACTCCTGGGCCTTCAACACCGCGAATCAACATGACTGTTGCGCCTTGACAACCCTGCATCGTTCCAAAACACCATGTCTGAAGCGCGGTGCTAAATCGAAAGCCACATTCTGAAAACGACCCGCCCTCAAGCCGTGAAACTCTTGCAAATGTCTAAAACGAATATGCGCGACGCTAAGGCGAGAGCCCACCCCATTTTGAAAACGACCCGCCCTCCATCTGCGAAACTGTTGCCAGTTGTTAAGCTTCAGGCTCGTAAGTGGAAAAGAAATCTCAGGCGAAACGCCCGGCCGGCCCTTCCGACTGGCCTCCGGGTATGACAGGGAAGAGTTAGTCATAAGGAAAAAGAGAGGAGGAGGAGGAGGAAGAGGAGGAGCCCATCCATCCTCCGATCTGATGCTCTGCCAAACCCTCCTATGTGTTGGGTTCTCGTTTTGAATCCGCAGCGGCGCGCGTCTCCTTCCGTCCGTCCTTCCTCCTCCATCCCCCGCCGTTCCTCCTCTCCTCCTCCCTCTTCTTCCTCATGATCCTCGTCCCTTCTCCGATCGCTCCCGCTACTACTGCTCTTCCTGCACCCATGTCAGCACGCCTCTCGCGCGGCTCCTGCCTCCATAGGGAGCTCCACCCATGGCCCCAGTGCGCGTGCTCGCATGGCGTCCCCGCGCCCAGTTCGGCACACCCCTCACAAGTTTCGTGCCCCTCAAGGTGCGGCGCTCCACGTATGCCATCGGTGGGCGCGCCCGCATGGCGTCCCCGCGCCCAGTTCGGTACACCCCTCACACGTTTCGTGCCCCTCAAGGCGCGGCGCTCCACGTATGCCATCAGTGGGCGCGCTCGCATGGCGTCCCCGCGCCCAGTTCGGCACACCCCTCCCACGTTTCGTGCCACTCAAGGCGCCCCACGTATGCCCTCAGTGGGCGCGCTCGCGTGGCCATTCCCGCGACCTGTTCGGCACACCCCTCACACGCTTCGTGGCCTACAAGGAGCTCAACATATGCCCCAGTGAGAGTGCTCGCATGGCGTCCCCGAGCCCACTTCGGCACACCCCTCATACGCTTCGTATTGCCCGCGGGGAGCTCAGCCTATGGGCCTCAGCAGGCCTGCTCGCACGGCGCCCCCGCGCCCCTTTCGGCACATGCCTCGCACGTTTCGTGCCCCTCAAGGCGCTCCACCCATGCCCGCCGAGGGCGTGCTCGCGTGGCACACCCGCGCCCCGTCTCGGCACACCCCTCACACGTGTCGTGGCCCACTGGGAGCTCCACCTGCGCCCTCAGTGGGCGTGCTCGCACGGCACACCCGCGCTCCGGTTCGGCACACCCCTCACGCGCTGCGTGCTGAGCAAGGGGGCTCCATCGTTGGCCTCAGTGGGCGTGCTCGCATACAGTGGAGGCCAGTCCGCAAGAAACCTTCCACAAGAAGCCCAACCCTGAGACCCCAGGACGTCCAGTGGTCTTTGGCGTGGGAGCGTCACGCTCTCCATTGCAAAACCATCGAAACCCAAGAGACCCAGGGCACCCTGGAGGCAAGGGCGTTTCTTGGCATGAGCCTCCAGTGCAGCGTCCCCGAGCCCACGTCGGCACACCCCATTCCTGTTCAGAAGTGCACTACGTATAGACAATGTCCGGGTCTTCGCCAGGCCAAGTTCCGCCCGCACACCCACCTCTTCAAAGACCTGAAGATGATGTCGGGGTCTCCGCCAGGCCAATGTCTGTCCGCGCACCGACCTCTTCCCTTGGGGGGGTCAGACACCTGCGTCCGGGATGCACCGCTCGTGGCCCCAGCGCTCCCGGAGCCCGACCGCGGGCCCGGGACGCCGAGGCGCCGAGGCACCAAAAGAGGAGGCCAGCCTGCAGCAGCCGTGGCGTCGGGGGATGTTGGTGCGGGGGCTGCCCGAGCTGACTACCTACCAGACCACCCCAACCCAACCCGAAGGCCCGAATTTGACCCGAATTTCGGGTTGGGGGGGGGTACGGACTCCATGTGTTTTTTCGATGTTCCCCGACCCCCCCCCCCCACACTGGAAATCGAGGATAAATTTGGGCCTTCGGGTTGGGTTGGGGTGGTTTGGTGGGTGGTGACGAGCGCAACCCCAGGCCCGGCCGCTCTGGACCCCGTCCCAGCAGCCCTCCAGGCTGGAGCTGTAGTGCAGCTGCGAGAACTCGACGATCCGCTCCGCGAGGCCCGCCTCGGGGCGCAGGAGCAGGAGCGCCGAGCCAAGGTGCGGGTGCGGCCCCCTCGTGTGCCCGTCGGGGCAGCCGTTCAGCATGCCGAGGATGCTGGCGCCCTCCAGGCGGGTCTCCAGAAGAGAGTCTATGTTTCCTCTGACCTTGACGTCGGAGTCGATCCACAGGACGGCCGCGTACTCCGTCAGGTCCCAGCTGCAGATCTTCTGGAACGCCAGGAGGTAGGATGCCTCGCTCCTGGAGGGGCCCTGGGACACACAAACAAATACACACAAATAACAGGATTCCCCAGATTTTCCCATCTTTTCTGGGCTTTTGTCTTCCCCCCCCCTTCCCATAGTTTCCCACATCTTCCTGGGAGTCCACGATTCGTTGTGCCTGTGTGTGTTCTTCCCTCCTGAGCTCCCCTGGTAGCAGCCCAGCGTGTAGTTCCGCCCCACCTCCCGCAGCGACGCCGCGTGCTCCGCGCCGGGCGGCAGGCAGGCCCTCGCGGAGGCCTCGCCGTCGACGAGCACGACGAGCGGGTACCTGCTCCCCACCCGCTGCAGGTCCGCGGCCAGGCGGGCCGCCCGGACCACGAGGGCGCAGTCGCCGCCGAAGGCGCCCGTCACGAAGGCGAGGAGCGGCCCGCGAGCCTCGGCGGCGGCCTCCATCCGGCGAGCGGCGCGCGGCGAGGGGCGCCGCCGCCGCGCCGCGGGGCTGCTCGGGCAGGAGAAGGCGGCCGCGGGCAAGCGACGGCAGGGCCCGTGGTCCACGAGCTGCTCGGGTCCCGCATGCTTTGAAGGGGCCCCAGGACACACAAATAAAAACACACGAATAAAACGATCCCCCACATTTTCCCATATCTTCTGGGTTTTTGTTTTCGCCCCCACTTCCCATATTTTCCCATATTTTCTGGGGAATCGACGATTGGTTGTGTCTGTATGTTTTTCCCCTCCTGATGTTTGGACGCCCGAAATTGGCACGGAAAAAACGGGCGCAGTGCCCAACAGCAAATGTCGTCCCCAACCAACAGCGGCCGCTGTTGGGCAGGCGGCCTTCTGCCTCGGATGGACACAGGCCGCGGCGGCGTGGACAGCGAATCCTGGTCAAAATGAACAGGAACTGCTGTTGGGCATAGTACCCATTCTTTCCGTACTCCAGATTTCGTAATAAAAGGGAGGGGGTCTGGACCCTCCAAGACAAGCCATTTCAGACCCCCCCCGTGGGAGAACCCTCCGAAACATCGTCCCCAGACCCCCCCAGGCCCTCCAAGATAGCCTGGAAGAGACCCCCCACCGAAATGAGACCCCCCTCCCATTATCACGAAATCTGGAGTAGCCGGAGCCTCGCTCCCGAGGGGAGCCGTCCTCCGTCCGTGCCGCTGCTGCGCCGCTGCAGCCCTTTGGTAGGCGTCGGGCACGTGCGCGAGGAGGGCCCCGCTGCGAGAGCAGAAGCGCCCTCTGTCCGTGGAGCTGCTGGCGGTGCACAGGACGAGTGCGCGCGGCGCCGAGGCGATGTCCCCACTCTCAAAGGCTTTGCCCTCGATGCATGTACACGTCGGTCGGAAGAAGCAGGTAGAAGCATGAAGTAGCCAGGCGGATATGGTAGATTGGGTCCAGGTCCTCGCAGAGAACAACAAAACACAGAAAAAGGAGGTCGATTCTTGAAGTAGGAAGGCGCTTGAAGTAGATTGGGATCTGGGAATCCAAAAATACCTACTTTCAACGACCAGCGTGTACTGTTGCACTGCTTAGAGCGGGTGTGCGCGGGGCCAGGCTGAGAGCCCCGTCTCGAAGCGGAACCGCCGCCCATGCGCGGGACCGTCGGTCATGATCACAACGAGCACGCGCCGCGTCAAGGCGAGAGAACCACTTTGAAAACCACCCGCAGTCCATCCGTGTACCTGCTCGAACGGTTTAAGACGCGAGCGTGCGGCGACAGGACCAGACCCCATGTTGAAAACGACTAGCCATCTGGTGAGTTTTTTTCTGGTATTCGGCGTTTCGATAGTGGGCGGCATTGGGGGGGGAGGGGTCTGGTTCCAGACCTCTGCTTAGTGCGACTGTTAAGAGTGCGGCCACCAGGGCAACCGCCATCCGCGTGGCTGTCGGAAGTTGCATGCCCAGATATCGTCAGCGGTGGGGACCTCTCAAGCGAAACTCCTGACACACCCCTAACGACACGCAAGTGTTGCGGCAGGGGGAATCCCTTGCAAACCAAAGGGATATAAAAGGGAGGAAGGCAAAGGGAGGAAAGAGGGAGGAAAGAGGGCGGTAAGGAAGCAGGAGGGAGAGAGGAAAGAGGAGCAGCAGAAAGAGAGGAGCATCAGGAAGATAGGAGCGACAGGAGGCAGGAAAAGGAGGAGAGCGGGCATGAGGAAGGAAGGAGGGACGAACGAGGAGGGTGGAAGAAGGAGGAAGAAGGAAGAAGAAGCGGGAATAAGAGAGACAGAGGAAACGGGAAGGGGAGGAAGTAGGCAGGGGAGCAGGAGGAGACGGAGCAGCAGGAGGAAGGAGCAGGGAGGAGGGATCAGGAGAGAGGAGAAGCGGCAGCAGCAGCAGTAGCAGGAGAGGGGAGGGGGAGGGAGGGGTCAGGGAATATCAAATTATCAGGGGGCCGGGAGGTTCCAGGGGGGCATGGTAGAGGGTAAAACATGAAAAAAGGGAGGCGTTCACCTGCAAGCATGCCAGCGGCCTCTTCAAGGTGAAACAGGCAGACACCGTGTTCGCGGAGCCAAAATGCGTCCGCAAATAAATGTTGCATAAAAACGGGTTACCACGTCTAGGATTGGTGGGAACCTGATGACCCCAGATGCGCAATTACGCGAAATCCTTTGGGGCCCCCGACTTGAAAATCTCCCGCCCGAGACCGAATCCCGACCCCCTACCTGCAGGCCTGCAAGCAAACCGTGCGGCTGCTGCCTGCAAGCTCTAAGGCTGCTGCCCCGTGGCATGCCAAAAAGGTTGGTATCACAGGCAAGCCGTGCCAAAAAACAATACGACAAACTGGCATCACTCCTGTGGGATATATTGTTTCGCCAGAAGTCGCCGGCACCAAAGCTATGAAAATTGTACGACGATGTCGACGCTGATCATCACGACCACGATGCGAATGACACCTTCGGAAAATTCGCGCACAGGCGACGCCCTTACCAATCCTTGCAGCCACTTGCCCAACGCCCCAAAGAAAAACTGCCGACCCCCGCTTGCTGGGAGCCATTTTCCCTCTCTCCGGGGGCCCAGAATGTCGTTTGGGGGTGGGGGCACGAGCTCACCAGCGCGTCTCCTGGGCTCTCCGAGCCTCCAACTCCGCCGATCCGGAGTGTGAGTTTCAAAGACCCTCAGAACAGCCTGAGCCTCAATTCTTGAGTTTCAGCGCTACTGGGGGGTGGGTGCCCGGGTGGCTCTGCCCGGGCAGGGGGGAGGGGGGGGCGGCTTAATTCCGGAGCGGAATCGGAGATCCAGCTCACTCCGGGACGGCCCCCTCAGCCACGAGGGCCCCAACGTGGGCCAAGAGTGCTCCGAGTCGCCGAACGGGACAAGTTCGATTTCAGCACATTCGCTTCTTGGGCCTTCAGAGCGTCGCAACCGCCCCAGGAAAACCCCCAAAACGGCCCAAGAAGCCGCCAAGAGGCTCCAAGACGGTCCAAGAAAGGCCCAAGATGGCCCAGAAGGCCCTCCGAAAGGCCCAAGAGGGCCCCAGGACGGACCCAAGAGGCGCCCGAAAGGGCGCCAAGACGGCGGAGGACGTGCCGATGACGGCCCGAGAAGCCCCCACCATGCCCCCAGGGGCCCCCAAAAGGCTTGAAGAGGTCCAGAGACGCTTCCAACTGGCCCCGAAGAGGCCCCCTGAAGCCCCCCAAAGGCCCCCAAGAGCATCAAAAAATGCATCCGCGACGCCACATAAAGGCCTCCAAGCTGCCTCCAAGACTGCCCCCGGGAAGCTCAAAACCCGCCCCTATGCTCCCCCAGCGCTCACGTCTGAACACAAGCGCTGCAATACAGAAGGTTTTTCCACGCTTTCACATTTGTTTTCCCCGTCTTCGGCGCCCTTCACATCCATGATCTCACCAGGGCCCACAAAGCACAGCGCGAAGCCCCCAGAGCCCCCAAAAACACTATGGTTCCCAGCAGAGACGGGCGACGCACAAGGCCCCACAAAAAACTGCGACGCAAACAGCTAGAGCACCAAGTTTTTCAGAGAGCGCGCCAAATCGGCGAGGTGCCAACTCAAAGAGGGCCAACGCCTGGCCCCAATGAGGTTTTTCAACAACCGCCGAGCATCTCCAACAACCGCCGAAAATCTCCTCATCCTCGTCATGCTCCTCCTTCTCCCCCTCCCCCTCTTCCACTTCCCGCTTCTTCCTGCTCCTCCTCATCCTCAGCATCCTGCTGCTCCTGCCACCCCCCCCACCCCCCTCCACCTCATCATGATCCTCCTCCCCCTCATCCTACTCCGTTGCCTCCTTTCCCAATCCTCATCGTCATCCTCACCGCTCGCCGTCGTCGCTGGTCATGACCGCCATCGCGCGCTTCCGGCAGCAACGGAAGCGTCCCGGATCGGCGGCACTGGCCAGAGGCCACTACAATCAACTCCCGGGCGCCTCCAAGATACCCAAGATGCCTTCCAAGACGCTCCAGAAGGGCTCCTGCGCGGCCAAGAGGCCCCAAGATGGCTCCAATGGCCACGGAGCTTCTTCCAGAGCTCGTGAGAGCCCAGAGTAATTACCTGGCTCTTTTCCTTCGCGCCTTCTTGTTTCCGACGGGATCCAGACGCCTCAGGATGGCTCCAAGATCGCCGAAGAGAACAAGGGAGCCCAGAATCGACTCGATAAGTCGGATCGGCGATCGAAATAAGTCGGATCGGCGGAGATCGGCAGCCGAGTCGGGAGAAGTCCAATCGGCGGAAATCGGCAGGCCAGCACGCGTCCAATAAGAAATCGGAGCCCAGATCGGAATCCGAAATCGAGTCGAATCGGAATCGGAACCCATCGAAGTCGAATCGGATCGGAGGAATCGAGACGAGCCCCAACAGAACCCCAGGAGGGGCCCAGGGGCGCGCCAAGGCCGCGGCGGCGCAGCCGCTCAGAACGCATCGAGCCGAGAGGCCGCGGGCCGCCTTACGTTAGAGGGCGCAGCGACGCGACGACGAGACGACGACAAACGCAGCCGACTCTGGCGCGAACCACGGACACTCGCGGGATCCCTGGTGGCCCAGGAGGGCCCAGGACTGGGCCCCTCCTCCTCCTGCCTCCTCCTCCTCCTCGCGCCTCCTCCTCGCGCCTCCTCCTCCTCCTCCTCCTCCTCCTCCTCCTCCTCCTCCTCCTCCTCCTCCTCCTCCTCCTCCTCTCCTCCTCCTCCTCCTCCTCCTCCTCCTCCTCCTCCCTCCTCCTCCTCCTCCTCCTCCTCCTCCTCCTCCCCTCCTCCTCCTCCTCCTCCCTCCTCCTCCTCCTCCTCCTCCTCCTCCTCCTCCTCCTCCTCCTCCTCCTCCTCCTCCTCCTCCTCCTCCCTCCTCCTCCTCCTCCTCCTCCTCCTCCTCCTCCTCCTCCTCCTCCTCCTCCTCCTCCTCCTCCTCCTCCTCCTCCTCCTCCTCCTCCTCCTCCTCCTCCTCCTCCTCCTCCCTCCTCCTCCTCCTCCTCCTCCTCCTCCTCCTCCTCCTCCTCCTCCTCCTCCTCCTCCTCCTCCTCCTCCTCCTCCTCCTCCTCCTCCTCCTCCTCCTCCTCCTCCTCCTCCCCCTCGCCCGCCGCCGACCTTCGACCGCGCTCTCCAGAGGCCCACGGCCGCAGGCAGCCACCCCTCGCCGCCCGGCGACCGCAGGGGCCCCCGCCTGCCTCCGACGACCGCCTGGCCGCACGCCCGCTCGCGCTCGAGCGGGCGGGAGGCGACGCCGTCGCGCCCCGAGGACTCTTCAGGCCGCCCCAGGGCGCCTAGAAGACAGCCCCATCCATCCCGACGAAGACTCTTCAGGCCGCCCCGAGGCGCCTAGAAGGCAGCCCCATCCATCCCGGACGGGCTAGGGGGGCACATGCGAACCCTACCCCTGCCCCCCTCAATTTCTGAGGGGGAGGGTGGGGTTCACTTCGCTCGGGAGCTCCCGAGCGAGGTGAACCCCACCCTCCCCGCTCAGAAACCCTGGGGGGTAGGGGTAGGGTTCGCATGTGGCCCCCCATCCATCCCGACGACGGACCAAAAAGCGTCCCACAAACTGCCCCAGGCGGGACAGAAAACTGCCGAAGACGACACCCAACACTGCCACAGCACGCCTCAAAGGGCCCCAGGGCCCCCCCATCGATGGTCCCGGGGCGGCCCCGGAGGTCAAGCAGCCTCCCAGAGGCCCCGTTAAAGTCCTCAAATAGCCACACGAAGGCCTCCCACAATACCCCAAAAGAGATTCCCAAAGAGGCCCATGCCACGCTCGGACCACAGGAGACGCCTCCCAGGACGGCCCAGCACCGTCCCCCGTTGCACGACAGATCGGCGGCACGGGCCAGAGCGCCTCTGCAAGAAGACACTGAGCCAGCTTTCTGGGTATTCGCAGTATTGCGCAAATAGTGCTCGAATGTCGCTCTACCAAGACAAGGCGAGTTCTTGACCTATGCTTCCAGCAGCCGCGACAAATGAAAACAAGCACACGAAGCCCAACCCACGATCTACTACAACTCCAAACAGCTTGTCTTTCAAGTCGTCGCTCGAAACCCGATCCTTTATAAAGTCGAGATACAACATAAAATCCACTCTGGATTCAGGTGACAATCCGACACTGGCCCCTCGGTACAAAAACTCACATTCTCGCTCGATTTCTTTCACGTGCGCATCCATCATATCATTCCGGACCACGCTGTCCAATACGAGACGCGCGTTCAGTATTCCGAGAACGAGGGCAGAAAATCCGCCGCCGGGCCGCTGGGCACGGAGTGGGCGTGTCCTCAGAGTCCTCTGCCCCATCCCCTGAGCCTCAGTCCTCAGTCCTGAGGAGTCAAGTATTCGGGGATGGACAGACCCCACTTTGGCAAAACGTGGTTTAGTGAAAACGACCCGAGGCCCGAACCTGGCGGGCGCAAGCCTGGGAAATAACGGCCGCGGCGCCCTCTCGAAAACCGAAAACGAACAATGCACTAATCGACGTGTCACTATTGGGGGGTCCTGTCCACCCCCGACCAATTATGAAGGCCCAGAACCCAACTTCCGAAATCTCTCGGGGCTTCCCGCGTGCCTTCTGGGCTCCGGCGCATCTTGTCGCATGATTCGTCGGGGCCCAAGAAGGCCCCAACACGGGCCAAGAGGGCAAAAGTGGCCCCCACAAGGAGCCTCCAAGAGGCCTCCCAAGAGGGCCCCAAGAGGCCAAAATCATTGATTTTCTTCTGGTGTTTGAAGGTTTTTGCCTTTCTCGCCTTTTCGGCTTCCCGACGCTCCCAGACGGCCCTGGAGGCCCCCAAGATCGCCCCAAGACGGCCCAAGAGGCCTCCCAGAGGGCCCCGAAACGGCCCACGAGGGCCCCAAGACGACCCAAGAGGCGCCCAAGACGGCCCAAGAGGCCCCAATGACGGCTCCAAGACCAGATGGGGGACCCCCACGGACATGTTGAGCCCTCGGCCCCCGAGGGGCCCCCCAGAGGCTCCAAGAGCCCCCCGAGAGGCCCCCAAGACGCCCCGAGAGGCCCCGAGAGGCCCCCAAGAAGCCGACAAGGCTCCCAAGAGGCCCTAGAAGTGTCCCCAAGAGGCACCCGAGAGCGCTCCGAAGAAACCCCAAGAGCATCCTGGAGAACTCTGACCCACAACCCAGGCGCGGTGGCGCGATGGGCCGAAGGCGATTAGATAAAAATGAGCTCAACATTGCACCGAGCTTGTACCCGTCTTCCTGTGCGTCGCTCATGTGCGAAACGGCAATGAACTTCCAGACAACAAGGGTGAACTCACAGAGGCACATCAAGCAGCTGGCAGACATAAAAACTTCAGTCTGCACCCGCGGATACACCCAGTTGTAGGAAACGCGCTTCCTCAAATTATACCACACTGTCAAGCCGCGAAACGTCGTGACTATCATTCTGGGGAAGAGCTTACAGCCAGCGCACGCTGTACAAGGTTCGTCTCTGGCATGACCGTACGCATCTATGCACACCATGTCGTGCAATTGTTCAAGCTGCTCAATAGATGTAAGGGCACAGAACACTTTCTTGTTGATTGTTTGCTGCTTCGACGCTAATAAGCACCAAGTCCCATGGGACACCAAGTTCTTCCAAATAAAGAAAGTCGCGATCATATTTGTTACAATTGCAAGGACATCTAAGCTACTTTGCGGGACGCTGATATGAGAAGCCAAAAGATGGTGACCAATCAAATGAGATTCAATCACCTTACCCAACTGAGGCACGAGCGCACCCGTTGCAGCGATTACGAAACCTTTGAGAGAAATGCTACAGTATGGCTGTTCGTCCCACGATGGCCAGTCTAGACCTGACTTGTAGCCCTTGAACTTCATCTGGTCTCTAATACGATGCGCTGACTGATCCTCACACACTTCACCTTTTCCATGCTGCTCGCTGAGACGGAGAGCTGGTGACACGGCGGAGTAGCGAGACGAGGACGTTGCGACATCTGTAGGATCCTGGTAAGCTGCGACCGCCGCTTTCACTCGGCTGACGAATTTTCGCGCGCGATGTGTGTAGCTTATTCCAAAGGCAAGCAAGAGACAAGGACGTAACACATCAGCGGTCGAACATATACTTGAGTCCTCTTGCTTGTAGATCTGATACGCGGGAGGCCACAGCAGGATGAACGAGCAAACTGTCCGTCGCATGATGGCGGCCTTGTTCCACGTGAGAACTTGTCTCCTCAGCCTGAGTAACCGACTTGGCTCTGCCTTGCGGAAACAGTGTGTGTGCTTCAAGCACCGGATTGCGACGCAAACACACATAAAGATCAGCAGCCCTGGAAAAGCCAAGACATAAACCATCCCCCTCAGAAGATCCCTGAACATCCCACTCAAAATATATGGCCAGGGTAGGCCAGCTCCGTACAGGACGTGCTGCCTCACCGGCACCAGCAGGCTCCGATCCCCAGCCAGATCGAGCGAGGTGCTCCACGAGGTCGTGTAGGACTCGGACGGCTGCCTGGACGCCTCCCTGTGCCTCCTCTTGCTCACGCTCCGGACGCCTGCACGGGTGGACTCGTCCGCCGACTGGTCGTCCGCGTGGCTGCCACCGGCCAGATCGACACACGGGCTCCCCGAGCCCGCGCAGGCCTCCTCCGCCCGCTCGGGCTCCGGCTCCGGCGGCTGCCGGGGCCCGCCCGCCCGCCCCGGCCCGGCCCGCCCGGCGCCGCCGCCGCCCACGCCATCAAGCGCAGCACGGCCCCCGGGAGTGGGCAAGCGCGTTCCACTGCGGCAGCCTCGTGTCGTGACGACCCCGGGCGTTGGCTTCTGACACCGCGTGGATGGTTCGTGGCTCGTTCCACCTAGAACGATCGGCGGCTTTCCGATCGCCCGCTGGTTCGATGAAGGCCGATTCTGGGCCACTGGCGGCGTTCGACCTGGAACGCCCGCGGCGGGATCGCCGCTGGTCGGCACGACGCGAACCTGCCGTGCTCGCCAAGTCACTGCTCGCAAATGGCCCAGATCCGCCGTGGGGAATCTACGACGCATCTCACGTCGAGGCGAACGTGGGCTTCTTCGGACGCTTGCGAGCAGGCACTCTTTGCGAGCAGTGGAACGCGCTCGGTGAGGGAGGGGCAGAGGGGGGAGCGGGGGATGGCATGCCGGTGGCCCGTTCCCTGGAGGCCGCGGCAGGGGCGCGAGGCACAGGTATCAAGGGGGGATCTCGCGGCTTCGCTCGTGGAGATTGGGTCGGGAATGTCCTCCTGCGGACGGGCTTCGGGAGAAGGACGAAAAAGAATCAATCGTAGAGGACCATGCCCGACTTCATCGCAGAAGCACCCAAGAACGGCTCTTCCCGTCATTTCTGAGACCGGTTGGTGGGGCCCCCGCTGGCGCCCACACTGGCGCGGCCCCTGGCACGCTCCGCGCGCCAGGGAGGGGGGGAGCAGCGCCGATCCAAGAAAACCACGCGGATCTCCAGAAGCCAGTGTCAATGCAGCCTTTGTTTCTTCGAGTGGAAGCACCGCTGGGGCGAAAGGCCGAGTCGCCAGAGGTCTGCTTCCTCGGCAGCGCCAGGGCCCACTCAGTGCTGAGGGGCAACATTGGGGGGGGCATCGGCTCAGGGCGGAAACCTCCACCTGAAATCGCCGATGCGTCGCCGACAGATCGGCGATGGGCCCCCGAGATCTGATCCGCTCGGTCTTGGGCACGGTGGGCTAGCGGGTTCCCATCGGCGATCAATGGGCGACTGGGGGTCGATGCATCCCCCCTGAGCCTATCCCCCCCAAACGTTGCCCCGGACGGACCTTCCGCCTCCGCCTGCGGCCTCCCCAGGGCACCCCCACGCGGCCAGGGAGGGCAGCTCGCGCCAGCCGGACGGCGACCGGCACGGCACGTTCCGTGCGACCGTGTTGAGCCAGGGCGGCTGCGGAGGCTTCTGACGTGCGCGCTATAATTTCCTTCCCCTCTTCTGGACTGTCCCCACTACCTCCTCGTCCTCGTCGTCCGCGAACCCGATGCGGCCTCCCCCCACCATCCCTGCCAAACAAAATACAGAGTACACTTGGCGGCGGCGGCGGCGGCTGCGGCGGCTGCGGCGGGGGCAGCGGCTGCGGCGGCTGCGGCGGTGGCGGCGGCGGGGGCGGCGGCGGCGGGGGCGGCGGTGGCAGCGGCGGCGGCGGCGGCGGCGGTGGCGGCGGTGGGCGGCGGCGGCAGAGGTGGCGACAGCGACTGCGGCGACAGCGGCTGCGGCGGCGGCGATTGGGCAGCGGGAGCGGCGGCGGCGGCGCCGGCGGCGGCGGGCAGCGCGGCGGCGGCGGCAGCGGCGGACAACGCGGCGGCGGCGGCGACGCGGCCCCGGCGGCCCCAGCTGCGGCGGCGGCGGCGGCAGCGGTGGCGACAGCGACAACGGCGGCAACGGCAGCGGTGGCGACAGCGACTGCGGCGGCAGCGGCTGCGGCGGCGGCGAATTGGCAGCGGGGGGCGGCGGCGCGGCGGCGGCGGCGGGCGCGCGGCGGCGGCGCGGCGGCAGCGGCGCGGCGGCGGCGGCGACGCGGCGCCGGCGGCGGCGGGCGGCGGCGGCGGCGGCGGCGGCGGCGGCGGCGGATTAGCCCCGAGTAGCTGGCCATCCAAAGTCGACTGCTGAATATGCTGAGGTTCGGGCCAAGTTCGGGTGCTACGTATGTGTCGGGGGGGCGGGTGGGAGTGAGCGAGACGGCTTGCGGGCGGGGAGGGGGTCTTGATCACTGTTCCGTATTGATATACACCCCCTCCCCCAGGCGACTGGGAGTCAACCGGGGTCAATGCGGGCACCCCCCACCATCCCTTGCAAATTATCCCGGCAAAGCAACCTAACAGCGATGTGTAGAAGCATATCTGGAAGCATTCCCCTTAAGATTTAGGTGAGAATCCAGGTAGAATTCTGCTGTTCTCGCAGTCGCAGCCTCAGCCTGCCTCGGCTTGCCTCGGCCTCAGCCTCAGCCTGCCTCGGCCTCAGCCTCAGCCTCAGCCTGCCTCAGCCTCAGCCTCAGCCTCAGCCTCAGCCTGAATCAGCCTCAGCCTCAGCCTGCCTCAGCCGCAGCTTGTCTCAGCCACAGCCTCAGCCTCAGCCTCAGCCTGCCTCAGCTTCAGCCTCAGCCTCAGCCTGCCTCGGCTTGCCTCGGCCTCAGCCTCAACCTGCCTCGGCCTCAGCCTCAGCCTCAGCCTGCCTCAGCCTCAGCCTCAGCCTGCCTCAGCCTCAGCCTGCATCAGCCTCAGCCTCAGCCTGCCTCAGCCGCAGCTTGCCTCAGCCTCAGCAGCCTCAGCCTCAGCCTCAGCCTGCCTCAGCTTCAGCCTCAGCCTCAGCCTGCCTCGGCTTGCCTCAGCCTCAGCCTCAGCCTGCCTCGGCCTCGGCCTCAGCCTCAGCCTCAGCCTCAGCCTCAGCCTCCTCAGCCTCAGCCTCAGCCTCAGCCTCAACCTGCCTCAGCCTCAGCCTCAGCCTCAGCCTGCCTCAGCTTCAGCCTCAGCCTCAGCCTGCTTGGGCTTGCCTCGGCCTCTGGCTGCCTCGGCCTCAGGCCTCAGCCTCAGCCTCCTGCCTCAGCCTCAGCCTCAGCCTGCCTCAGCCTCAGCCTGCATCAGCCTCAGCCTCAGCCTGCCTCAGCCGCAGCTTGCCTCAGCCTCAGCCACAGCCTCAGCCTCAGCTGCCTCAGCTCAGCAGCCTCAGCCTCAGCCTGCCTCGGCTTGCCTCAGCCTCAGCCTCAGCTTACCCCGGCCTCAGCCTCAGCCTCAGCCTGCCTCAGCCTCAGCGTCAGCCTCTCAGCCTCAGCCTGCATCAGCCTCAGCCTCGGCCTCAGCCTGCCTCGGCCTCAGCCTCAGCCTGCCTCGGCCTCAGCCTGCCTCAGCCTCAGCCTCACAGTTGGCTCCGGGCATTCAAAATGTGGCCCGGGAATGGTGTTCTGGGAACACGAAGAACACGAAGTGGCCTACTGTTGGCTCTGGGCATCCAAAATGTGCCCCGGGAATGGAGTTCTGGGAAGTCGAAGAGCACGAAGAGGCCTACAGTTGGCTCCGGGCATCCAAAATGTGGCCCGGGAATGAGGTTCTGGGAAGTCGAAGAGCACGAAATGGCCTACAGTTGGCTCCGGGCATTCAAAATGTGGCCCGGGAATGGCTTTCTGGGAGCGCCAAGAGCGAGTTTGCGAGGATGTCTAAGGCGATTTGGGCTTCGGCGGCAGCCGCCCCGGGTCCCGCCCCGACCCCCTCTGAGGAGTCATGATGCTCTCTTTTGACACCACTAGAAACCTATCAGTCTTCGCCGCTAGGTAAAAACAACACGAACACACACTCTGCTTCCAAATTCGGAGCATGCGCATCAAACCCGATGCGGCCTCCCCCCACCATCCCTCTCAAAAAAACAATACATGATACACTTGGCGGCGGCCGCGGCGGCGGCGGCGGCTGCGGCGGGGGCAGCGGCTGCGGCGGCTGCGGCAGCGGCGGCGGTGGCGGCGGCGGCGGCGGTGGCGGCGGCGGCGGCGGCGGCGGCGCGGCAGCGGCGCGGCGGCACGGCGGCCGGCAGCGGCAGCGGCGGCGGCGATTCGACACGGGGGCGGCGGCGGCAGCGGCGGCGGCGGGCGGCGCGGCGGCGGACAGCGGGCGGCGGCGGCGGCGCGCCTGCGGTGGCGGCGGCGGGCGGCGGCGGCGGCGGCGGCGGCGGCGGCGGCGGCGGATTCGCCCCCAGAAGCTGCCCATCCCAAGTCGACTGCTGAATATGCTGCGGTTCGGGCCAAGCTCGGGTGCTACGTATGTGGCGGGAGGGCGGGTGGGAGTGAGCGAGACGGCTTGCGGGCGGGGAGGGGGTCTTGACCCCGCCCCCTACCCCCTCCCCTGGACCTGGACGGGGGGTTCCGCGACGCGTTGGAGCGTCCAAAACGGCCTCGGCGAGGAAGCCAAAATCACTGGTTTTATCAAGGTTTTGGCCCAACGTTGGCCTCCTGATGGGGGGAAACTAATTTAGCCCCCCCCCCTCCTGTGATCGATCTCTTCCAAGATGGCCCCAAAAGGCGCCCAGGAGGCCCCGAGAGGCCCCGATATGGCCCCAAGATGGCCCCACGCGGCCCCAAGAAGCCCCCAAGAGACACCCAGGATGCCCCCAAGAGGCTCCCAAGAGACCCCCACGAGGCCCCAAGAGGCCCCCCAGAGGCACACAAGACGCTCCAAGAGGCCTCGGCGACAATGCCAAAATCATCGATTGCACTAAGATTTTGGCCACATTTGGGCCTCCTGGGGGGGGAACTGCGTCAAATGATTCCAAGAGCACCTGGGAGAGCCCAAGATGACCTCCAAGATGGCTCAAAATATCCCAAGATGCCTCAAGATGGCTCCCACGATGCTCCAAGAGACCCCAAGACCGCTTCAAGACGGCTCCAAGTGGGCAAAGAGCCCCCCCAGGAGGCACCGAAGAAGCCAAAATCTTCCCAAAACCTTCGGCAAATCCAAATGTACGGTTTTCTCGCCTTTTCGCTTCCGATGGCCATCCGAGGCTCCAAGATGACTCCAAGATGGCCCAAGAGGGCTCCAAGAGCGCCCCCAGGGCTCCCAAAAGCGCTTCAAGAGGGCCCCAAGAGGCGCCCAGGAGGCCCCAGGAGGCCCCAACAGGCGCCCCGGAGGCCTCCAAGAGGCCCCCAAGAGACCCCAAAGAGGCCCCAAGAAGCTCTCCGAGGCACCCAAGACTCTCTAAGAGGCGCCAGGGACCGCCAAGAGGCCCCCAAGACGCCCCAAGAGGCCTCCACTGGGGGACCCTTCCTCTGCGTGCTGCCCACTTCCCTGATCGAGGCACTTCCTCTGGGCATCGTTTCTGGATGGGCTGGTGGGGGTACTTTTTGTCGCAACCGCAGGCGAGGGCGCCAGCGGCGAGTCAGGTCCGAGCGCCGCGCAAGAGCCGAATTGTCTAACGCCGACGGGCCGGTGGCCTCAGCAGCGCCTCGGCGGGCGGGCTGGCGCGAGGGGGGGGGGCAAGCTGCAGCTGCCAGGGGCCAGGTCCAGGAGCGCGCGCATGCAAGATTAGCGGTGACCGGCGGCCTGGCGGCGAAAACAGCTACAGCAAGGCCAGGGGTCAACTAGGACAGGTGGACCACGGCCCCAGGTGGACCACGGCCCCGGCGGAAGTCCACGTGTCGGCACTGTCAGCAGGCAGTTGCCAGGGCCCCAAGGGCGGGGGGCAGCGGGTGCTGAAGGAGAAGACGGCAGAGCAGGAGGAGAAGAGGGAGGCAGAAAGCGCGACCAGGAAGTGACAGAAGGCCACTGGTCTGCCGAGTACAGATGGATCACCGCTATTTGCGGGAGCATTTGTCGCCCCTCCCGGCACCGTTGAGGCCGTCGCCCTGCTTGCCGCCTACCAGCTGCGGGGCCCGTCCTCCGAGCAGGGGAGCGGACGCCCACCTACTGAGTGGCCCACTGGTGTTCGGCATACCAGAAAACCAAGAGGCAGCTGAAGGCTGCACTTTCTGCAAGGAAGCCACAGCGACCATGGCGCATGGGCGCGCCGGGCTGCGACTACGGAGCAGCAGGGGCGGGCGCGCCCGTAGGGCTAGGGCTGACGACCTTCCACTGCTTCTTGCCCTTCCTGGGAGCGCGGCTGCAAGCGTGGCCCTTCGCCACCTGGCGCCCCTTGCCCGCGCCGTCACTGCGACCCGGGCATCGCTGCCGCAGCTGAACCCAGTCGACGCCGAGAACCAGCGCGTCGCTCATAGCCCGCACATCGCAGTTGTGGCTGCGGAATGAGCACAGGAAGTTGACGCAGGTTTGCTGGTCGCGCCGTAGCGGGTCGAGCGCGCCCTTGACGTGCTGCTCGGCGAACGCGCGCCATGCGCCTGTGAACATCGCATCCAGGGTGGCTTGAAGCCGCTTCATCGTCTTGCCAGGGGTCTCCCCGGGGGTGCCCCACTGGATGCCGCTGATCTTGATATTATACAACTGCTGTCCCGTGTCATGGTCTAAGGGTTCCGGCCCTTGGTGCGCGGCGGGCCTCGCTTCCCAAGGCCGGGTGGTCAGCGGCTGGTCCTTGGCGCGGCGGCTGCTGCTGCTGCTGCTGCTGCTGCTGCTGCTGCTTCTGCTTCTGCTGCTGCTGCTGCTGCTGCTGCTGCTGCTGCTGCTGCTGCTGCTGCTGCTGCTGCTGCTGCTGCTGCTTCTGCTTCTGCTGAGGCTGCTGCTGCTGCGCCCGTCGCCTGTCGTCTGCCGTCCGCCAGACCCTCCGGCGCGGTCGGCGCAGAGGCCAGGCAGGGCGTCCACCCGCTGCCAGGCAGACGCGCTGGAGGAAAGCGTCGGCCGCGCTGTCCTCGTTCCTCGGCGCTCGAATTCGTGCCGTTACCAAGGAAAGAGGGGCCAGGGTGAGGAATGCCAGCCAAGTGTGTGTGGCGGCGGGCGGTTGCCTGTTCCTGCTCATGCCCACGCTCTAATTCCTGAGCCGGCGCCGCTTCCTCGCCCTCCCTGTGAGCGGCGGGCAACTCCTGCTCATCGAACTCTTCCGGCTCCTGCTCCGCATGCTGCTCGCCGCTCTGCGACAGCTCCGACTGGTTGGGCCCGCCGCCAGAGTCGCCTGCGGCTCCACGCGGCACGGCGGCCGCTGGGGCAGGGGCGCCTGTCGGGCCATGCGGATCGGCGCGGGCCGCACGGTTGGCCGCCAGGCAGGGGCCGGGTCGCCTCCGGCAGCTGGGGCAGAAAGGAAAGCTGCACTGTGGCACGCGGGGACAAGCCCCTCTCGCTGGCGGATGCTGCCGCGGCGGCGGCGGCCGCGGCGGCGGCGGCGCCTGCGGCGCAGGCCGCGCACAAGGCGCCGGCGGCGCCCACGGCCCCTGCAGCGTTGGCAGGACCAGCGGCCCCCAGGGAGCCGGCCGCGCCCGCGACGCCTCTGGCGCCCGCTGCGCAGGCGGCGCCCGCGGCGCGGGCCGCGGGGCCGGCCGCGGCGGCGCCGGCCACCAGGCCCTTCCGCCGCGGCGGCGGCGGCGGTGCAGGCCGCGTGCGGCGCCACCAGCGCAGCGCGCGGGTCGAGGGCGGCCGCCGCGCTGGCCGAGCCGCCAGCGGCGGCCGAGGCAGCACCGTCGGCGGCGGCCGCGGCGAGGGCGGCGGCCGGCCAGGCCGCAACGGCCCCGACCAGAGAGGCACCAGCGCCGCCAGCAGCAGCAGCAACAGCAGCGCCCGCGGGGCCAGCGGCCGGCGCGGCCCGCCGCTGCCGGCGGCGGCGCGCCGAGCGCGACACCGCGGCGGAGACGCCGCGATGCGGCCTGGTCTCCGCGGCGGCGGCGGCCCGCGGGGCGACAGCGGCGCCCGCCATGGCACGGGGAGGAGGGGGCAAGGAGGAGGCGCCCCTTCCGGGCCCCCCCCGGGCCGCGCCGGAGGACGGGGCCGTCCTCCGGCCCCGGGCGCGCGGCCGGCTCGGCTCGGCTTGAGCCAGAGCGGCTTGAGCCGAGGGGGTTACGGACGCTGGTGGGGTTACTTTTTTCCCAACCATCCTGTGGTGTTGGGTCCCCGTTTTGAAGAGACGGTGCCCCGCGTTCCTCTCCTCCTCCTCCTCCTCCTCCTCCTCCTCCTCGCCCTCCTCCTCCTCCTCCTCCTCCTCCTCCTCCTCCTTGCCCT
>CAUYUJ010008800.1:32500-38038 GCA_963575745.1 Prorocentrum cordatum | reverse complement strand
CCACAAGCCATGTGGCTTTGCCCTTTTTTTCCCCGCGTCTGGCCAGCGACAGTTGCGCTGTGCCCACCAGCCTCCGCTCGTAGCACGACCTTTCCGACGCCGCGCGGGTGCCCGCTCGCGGTCTCGATCAAACAAGTATACCCACAGACCCATCCAGACACGATGTCCAGCGGGGTCATGATACAGGAACTTGCTGCCATAACGGGCTGTCACAACAGGGTACGGTGTACGGAGGCATTATCTGGCCGAGTCCCCGTAGATCCTTTTTGATTGCGCGCCAGTGCCATTCATATATGCAGCTGGTTGATACAACCTGGGCCATATTCCAAACTTGAAGTGGTTTGATACTCGTTGCCCTTTCAGTTGATGCATGAAGTGGTGCCAGGTGCCGGCTGTAGGCAGGCGAGGTGCCAAGGCAGGGGTCTGACCAGGCCAAAGGCGTCCACCTGCAGAGCAACAAGAATGGCGACGCTTCGCTTGCAGCAGCGCGCGCATATATATAGCAGAGTTGCATATGTTGCCAGGCCAGCGTCTGTTGCGTAGCCCTGGTATCAACAGACTGAGGATCGCCCGTGTCCTTACCTTAAATAATCCTCCTCCTCCCTCCTCAAGCACCGCATTCGGCTAGAAGACCTGGATGACGAAGACGGTGGACTCAAGAGAGCGTTCGCCACCGGATCTGATGCCAGCGGCAATCCGGACCCGCGCGTTTCTCGGCGACTGGCCGACTTTGGCGATGACCACCAGAAAAACGTATCCGATGAAGATTTCGGGGATTGTGTGGCAGAAGAATATTGCCGGTGCGGATTACCTCAGATCCAGGCCCTTCTGATGTGCATGCGCGTGGAATGCATTTTCACTGGCTGTCCTGCCAGGCCGACGATGACCACTATGGCAAGTTCGAGTTGGCCATGAACGTGAATGCCGCGCTCAGATGCTGCGAGGAGACGGTGCTGGAGGGTCGCGTTATGGCACATCGCTATGGCGACAAAGGCTGTTACATTGAGGCAGTGTTAGAGCGCGATATGACGGTGCTCTCCAAGGACGAGCTCAAATTATACGAACGCGATGTAGCCGAAGCATGTCTACTGGGACTGTCGCGCTCGTGTGGCGTGGGCATGTTTGCGCGCATGGCTCGGGAGCAAGAGACCAAGCATGCGCGCAGTCGGTGGGTGTCCAAGGCGAAAGTGATACGAGGAGCTCGCAAGACCAAGGCCAGACTGACCGCTCGTGCTTATAATGGCAGGCAGGCCGAGTCACTCACCGCGTTTGCTGGGGCGGCGTCACGCTGGGGACAACGGGGCGAACGCTAAAAAGGGAAGCTCTGGTCGACAGATATCTCGATGGCTTTCTTGGCAAGGGAAGACATTCGCACCAGGTGCCCCCGAGACGGGGCGACGCTTCGGCCGGTTCAATGCGAACTTCCTGGTGGTGCCCGTACGTTGCTTTGACAGATTGAAGGTTTCCCCGATTTCAGCGAGATCGCAAGAGTTCCTGACAGGGCCAAGCCAGACTCTGGCAGGAAGGGCGCGCAGTGATCGTGGAGCATGGCCCCCACGGAGACGCTCGTGGAGGCAAATTGGCAGCCAGCTCGGGCGGATTCGAAGCTGCGACTGGCCGAGATGGCAGATGCCCCCCTTATCGGCAAGCATTACTTCAATAACGGCGCAGTAACACGTGGTGCGTCGGCGGCTCACGCCAGCGACGTCCAAGCTGCATGCGAAGAGAGTGCCCGAACAGAGTAGTTTCTCCAGCAATTGAAGGCGAAGCACGGCGAGTGAGAATTGATCGAAGTACCTGTCGAATTCGTAGCCATCCAACACAGACGAGACCCCGACACAATGCAGTGCACGATGGTCCAGAACCACTACGTGGGACAGCTTCAGCCGATTGAGTTGACGATGTGCGACAAGCGAGATGATGATGATAGTGCGAACGACGAGCAGGGCAGCCTGTGCATGTCACTGATTGGCGGATTGGCGTGAATGGTTCTGGGGATGGCAGACATTGTGCTGTATGTGGGCAAGCTGCAGCGCAGCATGAAGGACGTGGAGTTTTGTAGCCTGGAAGATGTCAGTAAAGTGTTGAAGTGGATCAAACGCGTGCCGTCCACCATGCACTTCAGTTGTCCGGCTTCGCCAGTGTGTATGACGTTGAGTGCAGACAGCGCCTACCGAGCAAATGCTGTGGATTGTTGTGCGTTGACGGCTGCGCTCGCTGGTCCATGTGAAATGTTTTATTAGGTGCTATCAGGGTGCTTTCATGTATGGGGTATTGTTCTTGGAAAGAGGGGACGGTGAAACGGGGTACGTGTAGCGCCGAGCTCAACAACGCCATAGAGGCCACCCGACATGGAATGTTGTTTAACGGATCCACCATGGATTGGTAGTGTGTTCTCATACGCTGGTATCTCTGCACTCTGCGATGGTTGGACAATGTGTCCTGGAGTTGCACCTGGTGTTGGATTCTCATTCTGTGTTCGTCGGTGCATCCGCACGAAAAACATTGACCCGACCGAACGATAACTTGTTCATGGAGCCCGAGCGCTGCGATAACATCTTCGGTCTCGACGATCAAGCATGTCGCATCGAGTGGACACTCGTGACATGTGCTGTGATGTTCCTACGAAGGGTGTACCTCAAGCGGCCATCCGGGAAGCATGTTCCTCGGGCCGCTGGAAGATAGCGGTTTGTGGACAGCTAGATGAATGGATGCGTGCCGACCCGGCCAGATACGAGGATCCTGAGGAACGATATCAGAGCCGGGGCGCATGTGATAGCATGAGCATGCGTCATGTGCATACCACGCTTACCGCCGCCGCTGAGTCGCAAGACGCGTTCAGCACTGCTCGTCGTTTTGTATGTTCGGAGGAGCTTCTTTTGCATTTCCCTTTTCACACACGATCTTTGGATGCCGCTATAGCTGCCGCTATAGCTCCCGCCATGGTCAATCGACCCCCCTCTCTCCTCTCCTTCCCCTTGTCCCTCTATCTTCGCCTCTCCCATAACATTTGATATTTTGCTTTTTCCGTTGCGGGACCCCCAGGAGCCCCGACCCTTAGCCCAAGGCCAGTTTTCCGTCTGGGGTCGTTTGTTGACGGCCCCCGGAGCCTGGCAAGGGCCCTATTGAGGCCGAAGACGGCCACGAACTTCCCGTCGTGATTTCTTATCCACCACGCGATCATGTCTTTGCCCTCCTCACCACGGGAGTTCCCGGTCGTCTTGGATTTCATGTACATCGACGAGTGGTGCCCAATTGCGCCCAACAGCGCCCAATTGCGCCGAGTAGCGCTCAAGACCTGATAGCGATCCATAGCGCCCAGTAGCGTCACCTGAGGAGACGCATCCTGACGGCTCTGAGCGCGATTTGTTGCGTCAATGGGCGCCATCGGGACGACCAGAGGCACCCGTGAGCTGCTTTCTAAGGCAGCGGGCAGCAGGCGGCAAAGGAGGGGAGAAGGAGGACGAGGAAGAGGAGGAGGAGGAGGAGGAGGAGGAAGAGGAGGAGGAGGAGGAGGATCAGGAGGAGGAGGAGGAGGACGACGAGGAGTAGGAGCAAAGGATCGAGAGACGCAAAACTGCAAAAGTAGCTTGCTTTCCAACCCTCATCCCCTCTCCTCCCTGCCCTGCTGCCCTGTCACTGGGCGAAGACTCCTGCGGAGCCGAAGGGCTCGCGCGCCCCGCCGCGGCGCTCCCCGCCCGCCGCGGCGCAGAATCCCGCGCTTTGCGTGCGACGACGACCGCCGCCCTCGGCGTGTGCGCGCGAAGCGGCCTGGCCGGGCTTCTGTTGGCCCCTCGGTGCCTGCTCGATCCCTCGGCATCGCCTGCGCGCCAGCGTGGCCCTTCGCTGGAGCGACCTTGGTCGGCGGCGAGCGAGGGAGGGAAGTGAGAAGGAGAAGGCCTTCTCAGAAGGTTCGGGAGTCCCCTGGCCTTCTGAATGGTTTCTAAGCCGTCCCCGAAGACAGAACATACTTTTCAAAAGGCGCGAGGGCTTCTGAGAAGTCCCGCTGCCTTCTGAGAAGGCCTTCTCCTTCTCACTCCCCCCCTTCGCTCGCCGCCAACTTGGGTGTTGGCCCGCATGGGTCCCCGCAGCGCTGGCCTGGGCGCTGGGACTTGGCTTGCACGCGGCTCCCCCCTCCCCAGAGCTTCATCCTGAGCAGCTGCGTGGTGGCCTCGGGGGGCCCGTGGAGGGCCCCCCGAGACCGAACACGAGCCACCTTTTCTGTCCGTCGTGACGTTTGCTCTGCTGCGCGACGGAGGAGGGGGTCAACGAAGGGCCTCGCCCCCGAGGGCTCGAGCAGCTGCCTCCTCTGGCCTGGCGGGCGGCGGCGAGTGGCCGGCGTGAGCAACAAGACATTCGTAAACTTCTTCTGTTAGCTCTAAAGGGAAGATCGGGCCAGACGAAAGGGGGGGATTGGGAAAGGGGGGGTTACGAAATCTGCTGCATGCAGCTGGTTTCGGCCCCACCGAGGGGCCCATTCCTCGATACATAGTCGCCTCCCGGCGCCGGGAGGCGCCGGGAAAATCAGCTACGTGAGCTGATTCTCAACCCCCCCCTTTGCTATCCCCCCCTTTCGCCCGACCCGAGAAGAATCAACGAAGGTAATGGCAAGCGAAAGGAAACACAGCAAACACGTAGTCGGTCCTGCCGGCGGAGGCCAGCGGGAGGCCGGCGGGAGCCTGCGGAGACTGGCGGAGGGGAGAGAAGGAGGTCGGTTCTGAGGGGCCTGTCTCTGCAGGACGGGGGAATGACCACAGCCACTGCTTCTCGTTTTGCGCCGCCGTCCAGCCGGCCGAAAAAGAAGCTGCGGTTGTGGTCATCTGCCTGGTGCCAAGTTTAATGAACATGACCACAACCACCGTTTTGTTTCTGCGGGCTGGAAGGCGGCAACACAAGAAAAGCAGTGGTTGTGGCCATTTTTCCGTCCCCTAGTCTTCCACCTCCACCACCAGAAGTTCGAGGGGGAGGGAGTCCTCCTCCTCCTCCTTCTCCTCCTTGTCCTCCTCTTCCTCCTAAGGAAGTAAGCCTGGGCGCGATTTCCCGTTTCCATGGGACATCGCGGATTTCCGCCGCCGAGCCAGGTGGCAGCGGCCGCAGTTTGGGGAGGGCACCTCCCCCGATCCATGGATTTGGCGACCGCGCGCCAAATCCGTGGATCGCTGACCCGTGTTTGCGCGGCCCCGAATTATCCCGCCAGCTCCTGCTAAACCCCGCCTCTTCTGGCCTCATCGGGCGTCACCATGGAGACCTATTCTGGGCTTCTCTGGCGCAATGACCCCAGGATCGGACAACAAAAACACATGGCATCACTATACACTTTTGGCGCTCCGCGCTGATTTCTGGGATCTGCGCTGGAGCCCCCCCGGCGGCGCCTCCGGCGCCGCCCCTGGCGCGCTCCGCGCGCCAGGGGGGGCGGGTCCAGCTCAGACGCAAGCGATCCGCGCGGACCGTCCAAAGTGTATGTTTACGCCTTGTCTTGTCTCAGGAGGGGCACACAGACACAATGAATCCTCGATTCCCCAGAAAATATGGGCAAAG
>CAUYUJ010008800.1:0-27500 GCA_963575745.1 Prorocentrum cordatum | reverse complement strand
GCGGAGAGCGGCGGCATTGTCGTGGACTTGGACGCGCGCAGAGTCTTGGGGTTTGAGCTTGGGCAGGACGCGCTGCACGTGTAAAAACGCCTCCTCAAGGCGGTCAACACGACCTCGGTCGATGCTGCGTGGTCGATCCGCTGCTGGCGCAAATGACTGGGCTCCCTCAACCCCGAGGTGCGCTTTGGCCGCTCGAACGCGGAGCCGATCTTCGGCGGCGCAGACAACCGACTCGCGGCGCGCGCAGAGGTTCAGGGCGCCGCGCCGCTGGATGTGCCCCAGGTCCTGCAGCTGTGACTACTTTCAGGGAACCGCGCTGCCGGCCGTGTCGTTCGAGGTCCTCAAGGAAAGCGTGGCAGACGAGTGGCGTCACCCTGTCCATGGGGAACCGCTGCCCTTGCCGGCGAAGGTGGCGATATTGGAGGACGCGGCGCGCGTCGAGGATGCGTCCAGGGGGGCGCGCCAGGCGGCCGCCTCGGCTGCTTTCGAGTTCGTCTACGGCCCGCTCGGACATCCAACCGCGGGGGACATCGCCCGGAACCTCTGCGGCCTGGGCGAGCTGTTCGCCCTTCCCAACTTCGCCAAGGCCCGCGGCGAGGCGCCTCCGGAGTGGTGCCAGGCCCAGGCCCGCTACCTGCGGCACGCTCGCAGTAGGCCCAGCGGGCCTATGCGGCGCACGTGCAAGCCGCGAGACGTGCCGGCTGGCGCGCCCGCGCCCAGCCAGCCAGCGGACGATCGCCAGGCATGTTCGGATGAGGAGGGCGCGTCCGCCAAGGGGGTGGACGCCGACGCGTCCGCGGCCAGCGACGCCGCGGGCGACAGCGAGTTCCCCGAGGAGAGCGGCGACGATAACGGCAGCGACGACAGCGACGCCGCCGCCGAGGCCGAGGAAGACAGCGACGACGAGAGGGCGAAGCAGCAGGCCCCGCCGAACCCGTGCTCGGCGTCGATGCCCTGGCGGGAGAATCGCGCAAGAGGTACGCGGCCGGTAGCAGGTTCGACCGCGTCCTCGTGAACCAGCTCCGCCCCGTGGTCCTGCATGGGTTGTGCGCTGGATACCGCTGCAAGCTCTGGGCCATGGAGGCGGGGCGGGACGTCTCGCTCGGCACCGTGGGCAAGGAGCGGGGCTGGCGGAACAGACAGCGCCATGCCCGAAATAAGGGGCGCTCACGAGCGGACGTGGCCACGGTGCATTTGCTGGCGCTCCTGCGTTTCGCCCGCGAGGTGGCGGCCCGCACGGCCTCGGGGCGACGGCGCGAACAGCTGCTCAAATGCAGCCGGCCCGACCGCGCGCACGATGAGTTCCTGGCGGCGGAGGAGCTCGCCGCGGCGATCCTGGAGGGCGCGGCGGCCGGGGCGCCGCTGGCTCGCGCCGCTGGGAGCTGCGCCGATGCGCTGGCGGAGCCGCGTGATATAGGGCATCTCTACTCCTTGTTTCAGGATGGCAAGCTGTAGCCGCGCGACCGACCGTGAGCTTGCCACGCGCTGTGAAAATGGCGCGGGCTGGGGCGCGCCCCGGCGGACAGGGCATTCAAGTCTGTTGTGGTGCATTACAGCCTGCCTGGCGCGCAAACACCAAGGGGTAGCCCGAGGGGTGTGCCCTGGGGCAGGCTAGGGATAGCCTCAGGGGTTGGCTTTAGGGATAGACCCGGGGTAGCCTTATGGGTAGGCCCTGGGGGCAGGCTTAGGGTAGGCCTAGGGGCGGGCCCTATGGGTAAGCCTAAGGCAGCCCCAGGGGGTAGCGCCAAGGGGTAGGCCCTAGGGGCACGCCTAGGATATCCCCTGTGGTAGACCCTGCGGGTAAGCATAAAGTAGCCCCAGGGCCCGGCCTCAGGGGCTGGCTTGGTGTAGCCCGAGGGGTACGCCTTAGAAGTCAGCCTAAGGTAACCCTGGGGTTTGGCCCTAGGGGTAGGCCTAGAGTAGGCCTACCTATGGCGATCTACAGGTGATATTTGCGCCCGCGTCGCCCCCGCCCCCGCGCGCCCGCCCCCCCCCCTCCCCCCCCCCCCCCCCCCTCCGAAGTCTCATTCTTTCTGCGCGCGCGATCGGCGGCGCATCGTCGCCAATCGCCCCCGCTGCGCCGAGGGCTCGGACGCCGCGGCGCTTTGCCCATCCATTTGGACGCCCCGCCCCGCGTTCGCCCCATTCGGCCCGCGTCGCGACCCAATGGCCGCCGTCGACCAGGAGGCTCTTGCGGAGGAGGCGTTCCGCCTTGAGGAGGAGGCGGAAGCGGCCGCGGGCGAGGCCGAAGAGTTCGCAGGCGCCGCCGAGGGCGAGGGCGCGCCCGACGCGGCCGGCGAGGGCCAAGTCGTTCCGGCGACAGATGACGACGACGAGGTCCTGGGTTCTCAGATGAGCGCCGAGGTTTTCTACCAACGTGCGGCGGAGTTGGGCGAGCATTCCTTGGCGGACTACGACGCCCTGGTGGCGGCCATCAAGGATCAGCCAGACCCCTCGCCATCGGCGCTTGGGAGAGGTTTCAGCAGTTGGGATTCCGAGTCTGGCGGGACGTCACGGGCGAGGCGGTCGACGTCAAAGATTTGGCGGTGAGCGTCGAGGGCGCGGGCCCGAAGACGCGGGGGGCCTTCTTCGACAAATGGCCCACCTACCTCTGGGACGTGAAGGCCATCTACGCCGCCACGGACCTCGCGTCGAAGCCCAAGGAGATGGGCCTTCGCGCCTCTGTGGCGCAGACGACCGAGGCGTTCTACAACGAGCTCTTGGAGGGCACGGCTGTCCGCGCCCCGAAGGAGGCCCAGGGCTCTGTGCCGCTGCGGGCAATGGCCCTGGCGGAAGTGGCGGACGCTTGCCAGCGCGCGGCAGTTGGCTTCGGCTTGCCCCCCGACGGCCACGTCGTGCACCAGGCCTTCCAGGGCCAGGCCGCTTATTATTAGCAGGGCGCTGGCAGCTCCCTGCAAATCCCCGCCCTCAAGGAGAGCGAATCCGAATGGAACGTTGGCAACGCAAGGCTTCCGTTCATCGCCGAGGGCAAGGTCTCCTCTGGCAGAGATAACCTGGTTGCCATATTCCTGCAGTGGGTCGGCGCTCTTCAGGTTGAGCGCCTGGATGCCACGAGCACCGCGCGCTCGGGCAAGATCACCGCGAACGGCATTTTGACCCACTTGAAGGCCCGCGGGAACCAGGTTCAGGTCATCAATGCCGAGCTCGAGAAGGTCCTCAATCGCACCTACAAAGACAAGATGCAGGAGGGGGGCGTCATCGAGCTCCTCGACGACTCCGAGGCTTTCGGCCGGCGCACCGGCATGGGCGCCTCGTGCGTCAAGCCGGTCGCCTGGATGTGCTTGGCCACTCAGAAGAAGGTTTACGCCCGGGAGATGGGGGGCGAGAGCTGCGGCAGGCTTCGCTTCGTCGTCCTGCATCTAGACCCCGACCAGGTCCGCAAGCTGCCGTTCGAGAAACGCCTCGTGCCTCGGAACAAGAGCCAGGAGGTCCTCGTGGAGGCGCTGCGCGAGATCCTGCTCGCCCAGCAGCGGGCGCCAGACCGCGAACTGGAGGATTTCGCCAAGACCTACCCCCAGGGGCTCCACGACGCCGATCTCCGCGTGCTCTGGGACGGCTTCCTCGCATCCCGCTTCGCGCCGCTGGCGAAGTATTTGCGCGGCCTGGCCTCGGGGCCCGCTTCCTTTCCTCGCGGCGGGGGGGGGATTGGCTTGCGTGGCCGACGCGCCCGCGGCCGAGGCACCCGCGCCCGCGGCGCCGCTCGCCGGCGCTGTCGGCGCCAGGGCCAGGCGCGCACGGGATCCTTCGACGTCGGGGCGCCCCGAGCCTCCCAAGAAGATCAGGCTCCGCGGAGCCATGAGGGGCGACGCCGAGGACGCGGCCGAGGCGGTGCCCAAGCGCTTGCCGGAGCTGTCCGTGCGGGCCATGCAGTTCAGCCCGGCAGGCGCCATGATCATGGCGGGCGCGCAGGACGGCACCAATGCCGCGTGCGCCAAGAGCAACAACCCAGAGTGCGCGAGCGTCGTCACGAAGCACGCTGGAAAGGCGTTCGGGGCGTGCGCTGCTGCCAACGCGGCGGTGCGCAACGGTCTGGCGCGATGGGCTTTCGGGCGGTCCTTCCCCCTGGACCACGTGATCCGCCTCTTCGATTGCCTGGCGGCCATGCCCAAGATCGAGCTCTTCTCGCTGAGTCAGATGGGCCTGGAGGCCGCCATTCAGCGGGCGCAGAAGACCAAGCCTTCGGACCAGCAGGACAAGGCCCCACCCGCCCCTTTGTACGACTTCGACACTCTGAAGCTCGAGAACATAGACAAGGCCGGGAGGCGCTTTCTCGAGGGCATGGACGTGCCCGGACGACACGGTCGTCGCCGGGAGCGGCCAGCAGAAGCGGCGGATTCTGCTCAACGCAGTCGGCGTTGCCGACCTGCTCCTGAACATGGGCAACCGCGGGGAGCTCAAGAAGGTGAAGGGGTACTGCGCGCAGGTCCTTGGCGGCACCCGGGAGGCGCCCTTGCGCCGAAGTGGCAGCGCTGGCATTTTGCCCTCGTGCTGGACCTCGTGCGCGCCGCCTCCGCTAACCTCACTGTGCCGAAGGATGCGCGCCCATGAGAGCGATGGAAAAAAAGAAGGAGGAGGAGGAGGAGGGGGAGGGGGAGGAGGACAAGCTAGGTGCGCTCGCATCATATCTGACGTCCTACCCCTCCCTCCCATCCCTTACCATGGCGCTGATTCTCTCTATCCGCGGACGCGTGTCGTAGCGGACCTGTGGCTCCGCGCGCGCGTGCGTAATTAGTGGGTGGTGGTGCGCGTGCGTGCGGGCGTGCGTGCGTGCGTGTGTGCGTGGTTGTGGTGGTGGTGGTGGTGGTGTGTGGTGCTGGTGGTGGTGGGTGGTGGTGCTGGTGGTTGTGGTGGTGGTGGTGGTGGTGCGTGGTGCGGCGCGGTGGTGGCGGGCGGATGGGCGCGCGAGAAAGAGGCCCGCGCTGGGGCGAGAACGCCATCCTGAACGACGGAGGCCAAACACCGATCCGAAAATGAGGCCCACGCTGCAGCGGGAGCACGATTCGGAACGATTCGGGAGCAGAAATGAGGCCGGCGCCTGAGCGAGAGCAGAATTTTGAAAAAAACGCCGGCGAAAACCCAACTCCCGTGAATCCTGTGTGTAAAAAACAGTGCGCGGGGGGGGTTTTACTACTCCCAGCACGCCATCAGGGGAAGAGGGAGAGTAGTATTCATATTGAGTAATTGTGGAGGAGGAGGAGGAGGAGGAGGAGGAGGAATGAGCGGAGGAGGTAGCGAAGAACTGAGGAGGGGGAGGAGAAGGAGGAGGAGGAGGAGGAGGAGAACGACGAGGAGGAGGACGACGACTACGACAACAGCGGGCTCGGCAGGGCTCGGCAGGGCGGGGTCGCAGAGGCTGCCGCCGGCACCCCTCGCGCCGCCACCGCCGCCGTCGCCGCCGCCGCCGCCGCCGCCGCCGCCACCGCCGCCCCAGCTTCCTCAGCTTTCTCAGCTTTCTCCAGCTCCTCCTCCTCCTCTTCCTCCTCCTCCTCCTCCTCCTCTCGTCCAGCTGTCTCCTCCGCCTCCTCCTCAAGCTTTCTCCAGTTTTCTCGTCCTCAGGAGGAGGAGGAGGAGGAGGAGGAGGAGGAGGAGGAGGAGGAGGAGGAGAACGGCGACGACGAACGACGACGACGACGACGACGACGACGACGACGACGACGACGACGACGACGACGAGGACGAGGACGAGGACGAGGACGACAGCGGGCTCGGCAGGGCGAGGCTTTCCAGGTCCCCCAGGTCCTCCTCCAGGTCCTCCCCCAAGCCGACAGGTCCCCCAGGTCCTCCTCCAACTTTCTCCAGGTTGCTTCGCCTCCTCCCCCTCCTCCAGCTTTCTCCAGCTTTCTTCTCCTCCTCCTCCTCTTCCTCCTCTTCCTCCTCCTCCTCAAACTTCTTCAGCTTTCTCCAGCTTTCCCCTTCTCCAGCATTCTCCTCCTCCTCTTCCTCTTCCTCCTCGTCCATCCTACCTCCTCGTCCTCCTCCCTCATCGTCTTCCCTCCTCCCTCCTCCGCCTCCCTCTCTCCGGGCGTCGGTCCTCAATCGATCTTCGATGCTCGATCGATCCTGGCGATCCTCGATCCCCGATCGAAGCTCGACCCTCGGTCCTCGAACGAGCCTGGATCCTCGATCCTCGATCCAGTTTCGATCCTCGATTCTCGATCGAACTCTGATCTTCGATCGGAGCTAGCGAAAGTCAATCCTCGATCATCGATATGCGATCCGCGATCCTCGATCGAACCTGGATCTTCGATCGATCAATGATCCTCGATCTTCGATGGAACCTCCTACCTCGAGTGCTCGGCAGTTCTCGATCCAGTATCCTCGACCCTGGATCGTCGATCCTCGATCCGATGTCCACCCTCCATCCTCGATCTTTGATGTTCGATCCTCAATCGAGCCTCCATCCTCGATCGATCCTCAATCAAACCTTGATCCTCGAGCGTCGATCCAAAGTCAGTACGTGATCCTCTACCTGTTTCGAACCTCGACCGTCGAGAATCGAGGATCGAGGATCCAGGATCGACCATCAGAGGCTTCACGACGCTCCCAAGGCGGCCCAAGAACCCACGAGGACCCAGAGACACCGAAGACGGCTCTTCTTGCTTCTGCTCTTCCATTATTCCACTTTTCTACTTGATCTTTTCCTGCATAGTTTTTTTCTGTTTTTCAAATTTCCCGCTTCTCCACTTTTCTGAATATCCTGTGCGTTGTTCCGTTTTTCCGCTTTTCCACTTTTCCACTTTTCCGTTCCCTTCTGCATTTCCGCTTTTCCATTTTCCCATGTTTCTGATATCCTATCAGCTTTTCCGCTGTTCCACTTTTCCACTGTTCCACTTTTCCGTTCCCTTCTCCGTTTTTTCCGCTTTTCAGCCCTTCCGCTTTTCCACTTTTCTGTTCCCTTCTCCGTTTTTCCGTTTTTCCACTTTTCCACTTTTCCATTTTTCCATTTCTGGTGCGGGCGTTTTCGCGCTAATCGGACGAGCCCAGGCGCTTTTCCACAGAAGTCCTCGTCCTTCACATCCTTCCCCCCTCCAACTTATGGTGGTGGTGGAAAACAGGCCCATCAGGTTCGGGCAGGGTGCCCTGCTGATCTTCTTGCTTCTGGAGGGCCGCTTTCCCCTCCCCCTCCCCCCGCGCGGCTGCCCTCGTGTCTTCTTTTCTCCCCTCTTGCACGCCAGACAATTCGCCTTTCGGTTGCCCCGATTAGCCTCACGCTGGTGCGGACTGCCTCTGCGTCGCCGCCGACAGAAGATTGGCGAAATGATCTTGTGCATCCTGGGGGAGGATACTCTAGAACGTGCTTCAGTTTAGCAGGCGGAGGGTCCCATGTTCTGAAAAATTGTGTTCTTCAATCATTGGTCTGGCTGTGCTCCCCTTCGCAGACCCCGTCGGGTCATGACAACAAACACACGGCGGGAGGTCCTTCGCTGTTTTCGGCCCATGGGGGCCGTCATCGGGCCCCGGGGCCGTCCAAGATCGATTCGGAATGGAAAGTCGGCCCCGGGGAATGGGTCGAGACCTATAGGAGTCGACGTCATGGAAAAATCATGACGTCGAGGGTTTGGGTTTGTCCAGGGAGTGTGCTCAGGTGTCAGACCCTGGAGGATTCCTTATCCAAGAAGGGCGGCGGCGACATCCATGGCCCATCCACGATTTCAGTGCCACTGGCTTCCAGACCTTGGATTGCTTGTCCATGGGTTCCTTATCCGATGCCCCCAGGACGATTGTTTCGACTGTGTGTAACTGTTCTTGGATATGGTTTAGCTATTTTCGAGCTTTGGCCCAAAATCCGTCTGTAGGGGGACATGCCCGACCTTGGATTGCTTATCCAAGGGTTCCTTATCCGATGCCCCCAGGACGATTTTGTTCGACAGTGTTTGATTGTTTTTGGATATTGTATAGCTGTTTTTCTAAGTTTTCGCCCAAAACCCGTCTGTAGGGGGACATGCCCGACCTGCACCCTAGGCGATGCTTAAGAAAACCTAAGTTTTCGTCCAGAGTCTCGATTATTCATAATTTTTCAATGTAAATCCCAAGATTTTGATAGAAGCTTTGGGTTTTTTATGCAATTTCTGAGAGTATGGATTTCTGAACCCATGATTTCTTAAGCATTTCGCAGGATGTAATTCTGGTCCCAGTCGGCCCTATCTAAGGGCGGCGAGAGAAAGAGCCCCGCGCGCGAGCGCTGTGGGCGGGCGCGCCGCGCGCGCCGGGCCCGCCCCGTCCGCGCCGTCCTCCTCGCCGCCCTCGCCGTGCTCGTCGCCGGGGACGTCGCCGCCGTCCGCGGCGCCGGCGTCCTCGTCGTCGTCATCGTCGGCGCGCCGCCGTGCCTCGTCGCGCACTCACGCCCGCTCACGTTCGCTCGCACGCCCGCTCGCGCCCGCGCGCGCCCGTTCACGCCCGCTCACGCCCGCTCACGCCGTTCGAGACATCGCCGTCGCCAACGTCGCCGTCGCCGTCGGCGCCGCCGCCGCCGTCGTCGCCGTCGCCGCCGCCGTCGCCGTCGTCGCCGTCGTCGCCGTCGTCGTCGTCGTCGTCCGCGCCCTCGCCGCCGCCGCCGCCGCGCCTCCCTGCGGCGCGGCCTCGCGGCCCGAGGCGGGCGCGGCCAGCGCGCGCGGCGGCCGCGCGCGGGGGGGGGGGGGGGCGCTGCGCCGCGGCCACGGCGCGCGCGCGAGGCGGCGGCCGGAGCCTCGGGGCGGCAGTGCGGGCAGGGCGCCAGGGATGTCCAGGATTTCCTGGAATTGACCTAGATTTCCCAGGATGTCCTGCATTTCCTGGGATATCGAAGATCTCCAGGATTTCCATGATTTCGCAGGCCTGGAGGTTGACACCAACACCAATATCGGCGGTGTGCCTCCACCGAGGGAAGACGATCCCGATCTCGGTGATGGTGATAATGCTCTGACTTCCAGGGTGATCGAAACATTACCACCAACACCGAAATCCAGGATCGTCTCCCCCCTGTGGAAGCAACCCCCTGTGCTGGTGCTGGTGGCAGCAATTTCCATGCCTCCAAAAAAGGTATTCTGGGTTTCTTAATAAGCGTGGTCTCGGATGCTCAGATGTTTGTGTTCAGAGGTTGGTTCGCCCCCTCCCCCCCCCCCTCCGTGCAAGTCCTTCGGCCGGAGTGTGTAGAGAAGCACGGTCTCCCATAACAGGGGGGTCACCGGCTTCTCCTTCCACGCGAGGTTCCACCACCGAAGCTCGAGTGTTTTGTTTTGACGCTTTTTGGGTTGCTTTGGAGGGCCCTGGAGCGCTCTGGGGGCCCCGCTCCCTGGAGGCAGCGGCGCCTCCTCGAGGAAGTGGCGGCCCCCCCGTAGTGGTGGCCCTCCTCGGCGTTGCCTGGGGTGCGCCCCAGGGGGGGGGCTGCCTGAGAGTCACGGTATGGACGAGACGTACACATTGTTCATGTCTAATTATTCATAGGTTCTTTGATTTTTTGGGGGCCTAGATCCTTGCATTTCTAATTGTTCTATCCTGGACCTCTTCCTGACCACTAGGGGGGCAGGAACGATTAGAAACGAGCACAATTAGGAATGAACGCGATTAGAAATGAACGACGTGGAAGAGTGACATTTCGCCGGAGTGACCTTTGGTGCGGGCCCATTGGGGTCCCTCGATCGCCGAACGCGATGCGATAGTAGCGTCTTGCGCGCTTGTGGCTGGCTCCCCCCCGGCGGCCCCGCAAAAGCCGCGCACGCAAAGGTCACTCTTACCCGGGGTGACTCTTGCGTGTAGCCGACGTCTACCTGGGGTCGGGGGCGGAAAAGAGGGGGGGAAGACTAGGGGGGGGGGGGATATCATGGCGTGGGCCATGATATCTCCCCAGATCTCGTGGCGCCTCTTCTTGTTTCATTACGTCCCTGGCCCCCCCGCTGGGCCGCGCATATGCCGCCGGTCATGATTTGCACCCCCCCCTCGTGGACACCCCCCTCTTGGCCGCTCCCGATGGGGCTTCCTGAGAGTCACGGTAGGAAAGTGCACCCTGGGTGTTTCAGTAATTTGGCGATCGCGAGCATGGATCCAGCGGGCGTGGATTAGCGACGGGGCCCGTTTCCATGGGAAATCGCGGATTTCCGCCGCCGACCGAGGCGGCACCGGCCGAACTTTGGGGAGGGCACCGCCCCCGAAGTAAGCGTGGGGGTACCCCCCGACGGGGTGCAACCCAGGGGGGTCTACCTGAGAGTCACAGTATTGCCAAGACGTAAGAGTGACCTTTCGCCAGAGTGTCTTTTGGTGCGAGCCAATTGGGGTCCCTCGATCGCCGAACGCGATGCGATAGTAGCGTCTTGCGCGCTTGAGATTGGCCCCCCCGCGGCCCCGAAAAAGCCGCGCACCAAAGGTGCGACCTGGGGGGACGATCTGAGAGTCACTGTAGGAAAGGGTACCCTGGTTTTCTCAGTAATCTGGCGATCGCCAACATGGATTAAGGGGGCGTGGATTAGCGACGGGTCCCGTTTCCATGGGAAATCGCGGATTTCCGCCGCCGACCGAGGCGGCACCGGCCGCATTTTAGGGAGGGTACCTCCCCCGATCCATGGATTTGGCGACTTCGCGCCAAATCCATGGATCGCTAATCCATGTTTGCGCGCCCCCGAAATAAGTGTGGGGGTTACCCCCCCGACGGGGGTCAACCTCGCTCCATCGTCGCGCCGCGACGGGGGTCGGAGCGCCTTCGGCGCGCGGTGGCTGCCCGCGACGAAGGTCGACGTGGGGCTGTCGACGGGGGTGACGCCCCCCCGACGCTTATTCAGAAACTTGGAGTTCCAATACGAAGTCGTTTCTTTTTCCCCTCACCTGGCGATAACGGGCGCCACCGGCGGGGGGGAAGAGGGGAGGGGGTCGGGACTCAGGAGACGGGGGTCGTTGCAAACGGGGGTCAGCCAGAGCGCCGGGTTTTGCAGGATCCTGCAGAGCCAGGGGAGCGCTGACCCGGGCTTGCGAGCAGGATCCTGCAAGATTTTACAGGATCCTGCGAAGCCCGACTGATCTGGGTTTGCGTTGACCCAGGTCAGTGTTTTCCTGAGGGGGGGAAGTGGCCAGTCACGTTACGATTCGCGCTGGGCGCCGTCTGGGAATGCATAAGAATGGTTCATTCCCAGACGGCGCCAGCGCGAACCGTCACTTGATCAGGGTGGGGGCGGTCACGGGCGTCATCGGGAACAATCAGGAGGAAAAGAAACACACAGACACAATGAATCCTCGATTCCCCAGAAAATAAGGGAAAATATATGGGAAGTGGGGGGGAAGGCAGAAACCCAGAAGATATGGGAACACATGGGGTATCTTTCTACTTGTGTGCATTCGTTTGTGTGCCCTGGGGCCCCTTCGAACAAGAAGGAAACGGGCTCTGCCGCCACCCTTGCCTCGTGTTCGCCTCCTCGGGCCTCCTCCTGGGAGCCCCTCGTCGCCACGGCTGGCTTCGCCTCCGGAGTCCAGGGGAGGCTTTCGGGGAGCAGCAGCCTCGGCCTCGGTACCTCTCTGCTCCCGCAGGGCGCTCGTGCGACGAGCCCCCAGGGGTCGTGGCTTCTGCGCAGCGCGCCTCCCCCCGGGGGCAACGCTGGGGGAGGGGGGGGGGGACAGGCTCTAAGTCGGGCATGTCCCTCTACAGGAGGAATCTCCGAAAGTAGTCCAAAAATCGTCGGGGACCATCTTGTGGAGTATGGTTGCATCTGTTTGAGTATTTGTTGAATATTTCTGATGTTTCGTCCAAAATCCGCCTCCAGGGGGACACGCCCGACCGAAGACAAGCTCAGGGGGGACGCATCGACCCCCCATCGCCAATGGATCGCCAAAGAGGGGCCAGGTAGTCCGGTCAGCCCGGGGAAGTGCGATCTCGTTTTCGGGGGCCTCTCACCGAGCTCTCGGCGAGGAAGCGCCGATTCCAGGTCAACGTTCCCCACCCCTGAGCCAGTCGTACCCGATCGTCCCCCAAAACGTGCTGGGAGCCCATGCGTTGTGATGTCTTCGCAGCACGGCTCCCCAGATCTGGAGAATCGAAACTCGGGCCGAACGAAAGGGTGGGATAGGGAAAGGGGGGGTTACGAAATCTGCTCTGTGCAGCTGGTTTCGGCCCCGCCGCCGGGCCCATTCCTCGATACATGGGCGCCTCCCGGCGCCGGGAGGCGCTAGGAAAATCAGCTACGTAAGCTGATTATCTGCCCTACCCTTTGCTATCCCCCCCTTTCGTCCCCCCCGAGAAGCCCAGAGATCCGACGTACAGGAAAAAGCAGCCGGATATGTTTTGCTATGTTCTGCCTTTGGCTGCTCTCGCCAGGCCCGGGGACCGTCAGACACAATTCGGTATGAAAAATTGTCCTTGGGTAAAGTCGGGCCTGTCCCTCTACAGGAGGAATATTCAAACATAGTTTAAAACATTGTCTGGGGACGATTTTGAGTTTTTGTTGACCATGTTTGAGGAGTTCTTTGACTGTTCCAGAACTTGTTGTCTAAACTCTCTCTGTAGGGGGACAGGCCCAACCTAAGCCTTGGGGAGAGTGTCAGGGCTTTGGGGGCTACAAGCATCAAGACATCAAGAGTTTGGAAGTGGGTACGGGGAGATTGAGGACTCTGACCGACAGCAGCTCCTGCTCGATTCGAGCAGAATGTGGGTTTGAGACAGGAGGGCGCCTGCTCCACAGCGGCCGCTGCTGTATTTGGGCAACATGGTGTTGTTGGGCGCTGTGCTAGGGCTCATGTTGTCTGTACCGATTCCGGGCGTGCCAGCCAGCGACCTGGACAGCCCTCCTCACGGACCGACTTCTCGTTCGGAGTAGTTGCGTGGTGGTGCCCGGGGCCGTTGGGGGCCGCCAGAGGCCGAGCAGAAGCCAGTTGCCGTGGAAGGTTGGCAGGAACTGGCGAGGCTGGCGGAGGAGGAGGAGGAGAGGAGGAGAGGAGAGAGGAGAGGGAGGGAGGAGGAGGAGGAGGAGGAGGAGGAGGAGGAGGAGGAGGAGGAGGGGGGAGGAGGAGGAGGAGGAGAGGGAGGAGGGGGAGGAGGAGAGGAGGAGGGAGGAGGAGGGGAGGAGGGAGGGGAGGAGGACAAGCTAGGTGCGCTCGCGTCATATCTGACGTCCTACCCCTCCCTCCCATCCCTTACCATGGCGCTGATTTTCTCTATCCGCGGACGCGTGTCGTAGCGGACCTGTGGCTCCGCGCGCGCGTGCGTAGTGGGTGGTGGTGCGCGTGCGTGCGTGCGTGTGTGCGTGGTTGTGGTGGTGGTGGTGGTGGTGGTGTGGTGGGTGGTGGTGGTGGTGGTGGTGGTGGTGTGGTGGTGGTGGTGGTGGTGGTGGTGGTGGTGGTGGTGGTGGTGCTGTGGTGGTGGTGGTGGTGGTGGTGGTGGTGGTGGTGGTGGTGGTGGTGGTGGTGGTGGTGCGGTGCGGCGCGGTGGTGGCGGGCGGATGGGCGCGCGAGAAAAAGGCCCGCGCTGGGGCGAGAACGCCATCCTGAACGACGGAGGCCAAACACCGATCCGAAAATGAGGCCCACGCTGCAGCGGGAGCACGATTCGGAACGATTCGGGAGCAGAAATGAGGCCGGCGCCTCAACGAGAGCAGCATTTTAGGAACAAATGACGCCGGCGCCTCAGCGAGAGTCGTCTCCCGGGATTTCCCGGGCATCCTGTGTGTAAAAAAACAGTACGCGGAGGGTGCGCGGCCATCACCCGGACGCCATCAGGGGAAGAGGGAGAGTATTTTCATATTGAGTAATTGTGGAGGAGGAGGAGGGAGGAGGAGGAGGCGGAGGCGGAGGAGAAAGGAGGAGGAGGAGGAGGAGGGCGAGGAGCCACGGAGCAGGAAGAGGAGGACGGGGGAGCGAGGAGGCAGCGCCTCGGCCGAGCACCGCGGAGGCGCAGGCCTGGACCGAGGCGTGCGGCGTCGCGGCGGGCCCCGCTGCCAAAGAGGGAGTCGGCGCGGTCCGTCGCGAAGCTCAAGCAGCGGCGAAGCGTCCTGGTCCGCCTATAGCCCCACCAAACGGTGTTTTAAGAACCTGTTGTGGTTCCCACGAGATGTTCTTAGAACATTTCTGGCGGAGGCTGTCGTGTTTTCTCACATCGGATTTATGCTCTAAGAACATGGTTTTTGCTTTTAGAAAATTTCTGGGCTCTCAGAACATGTCGTGGTAGGACTATAGGAATGCCGGGACGGTCGGTCCCTGCTCAACAAGCCAGGCCCCGTGATCCACGTTCGCGTGTGCCCGAGAACGCCACCCCCGCTCGTCACCACCCACCAAACCACCCCAACCCAACCCGCAGGCCCAAATTTATCCTCGATTTCCAGTGGGGGGGGTCGGGGAGCATTGAAAAAACACATGGGACCCGTACCCCCCCCCCCGAAATTCGGGTCAAATTCGGGTCCTCGGGTTTGGTTGGGGTGGTCTGGTAGGTTGTCACAAAGCGTCGGCATGGCCTTCCAAGGCCCTCGCATCCTCACCGCGCAGCCTCATCCCAGGGGTTGACTTTGATCCCTCGGGGGCACCGACGGGGGGGGGGTATGGGCACCCATCAGAGCCCCGAATCATCAGGGGTAACTCGGGTCAGGGCTAACTCGGGGTCGTTTTTCGGGATTCCGAGCCCGAGTTGCCCCGGGCCCGAGTTACCCCGGATAACTCGGGCGCCCAGAGCCCCGAATCATCAGGGGTAACTCGGGTCAGGGCTAGCTCGGGTTCGTTTTTCGGGAATCCGAGCCCGAGTTGCCCCGGGCCCGAGTTACCCCGGATAACTCGGGGGGGAAGGCATCGACCCCTCGCCGCCCCTCGACCGCCGAGAGGGGCCTCAGACCCCCGCCCCCGCCCAGGCCTCCCCGATGGCGCCCGGGCGCCCGAGCCGCCCGCGCCGGACCCTGCCGGGGCGTCGCGGGTGCGGCGCGGCGGCGGCGTGAAGGTCGGTCGGTCGCGCGCGCGCGCGCGTCGCCGTGGCGGCCGGGTGTGGCTAGAATAGGGGGCCACATGCGAACCCTACCCCTACCCCCCACGACTTCTGAGGGGGAGGGTGGGGTTCACTTCGCTCGAGAGCTCCCGAACGAAGTGAACCCACCCTCCCCCTCAGAAATCGGGGGGGTAGGGGTGGGTTCGCGATGTGGCCCCCTATACCCCTCCCGAGTGCCCCTGCCCCAGGGTTTTTTAAGTCGGGCCTTTCCTCGCTACAGGGGGATTTTTCGATGAAGAACCAAAAGCCCAAAATGGTATTTACGCTACCGGGACCCCACATACTTAATTTCAATATTATGTGTTTGCTTATGTATAAGCATAATATATAAGATATAGATAATATATATATATATATATATTATGGTAATATTTTAAATTAAAAAAAAAAAAAAAAAAACCACATATGTAATGCGCAATCCTGCGTTCTTAGCCCTCGTCGCGAATGTTCCCTATGTGTCATCAACGCCAAATGCTTTGACCCTCCTCCCTCTTCCCAACCTTCTCTTTCGCAAAGCCGACTAGGCTTTGGCGACAAGTGTCCGTCGTGGATAGCGGCCGAGCTGAGAGACCACCCCCTGCGCACCCCCTTTGGTGTCGAGACAGTGCCACGCCTGCTAGGCTTTGCGCCAGTGTCGTGGATAGCGGCCGAGCTGAGAGACCACCCCCTGCGCACCCCGTGTGGTGTCGAGAAAGTGCCACGCCTGCTAGGCACCCCCTGTGGTGTCGAGAAAGTGCCACGCTTGTTAGGTTTGCGCCAGTGTCGTGGATAGCGCCCGAGCTGATAGACCACCCCCTGCGCACCCCCTGTGGTGTCGAGAAAGTGCCACGCCTGCTAGGCAACCCCCTGGGGGGGGAGGGGGGGGGGGGGGGGGGGGGGGGGGGGGGTGTATCGAGAAAGTGTCCACGGCTGCTAAGGCCTTTGCGCCAGTGTCGTGGATAGCGGCCGAGCTGAGAGACCACCCCCTGGCCCACCCTACCTTTGTGTCGAGAAGGTGCCACGCCTGCTAGGCTTTGCGCCAGTGTAGTGGATAGCGTCTCGAGCTGAGAGACACCCCCTGCTCACACCTGTGGTTTCGAGAAAGTGCCACCCTGCCTTCTAGGCTTTGCGCCAAGTGTCGTGGTAGCGGCCGAGCTGAGAGTACCCCCCCTGCGCAACCCCCTTTGGGTGTCGAGAAATGCGCCCCAACGCTGCTAGGCTTTGCGCCAGTGTCGTGGATAGCGGCCGAGCTGAGAGACCACCCCCTCCGCACCCCCTGTGGTGTCGAGAAAGTGCCACGCCTGCTAGGCTTTGCGCCAGTGTCGTGGATAGCGGCCGAGCTGAGATACCACCCCCTGCCCACCCCCTTTGGTGACGAGAGGGTGCCACGCCTGCTAGGCTTTGCGCCAGTGTCGTGGATAGGGACCGCGGTGAGAGACCACCCCCTGCGCACCACCTGTGGTGTCGAGAAAGTGCCACGCCTGCTAGGGTTTGCGCCAGTGTCGTGGATAGCGGCCGAGCTGAGAGACCACCCCCTGCGCACCCCCTGTAGTGTCGAGAAAGTGCCACGGCTGCTAGGCTTTGCGCCAATGTCGTGGATAGCGGCCGAGCTGAGAGACCACCCCCCTGCCCACCCCCTTTGGTGTCGAGAAAGTGCCACGCCTGCTAGGCTTTGCGCCAGTGTCGTGGATAACGGCCGAGCTGAGAGACCACCCCCTGCGCACCCCCTGTGGTGTCGAGAAAGTGCCACGAGCTGTGCTGTGCTGAGCTGAGCCGTGCTGGGCTGTGCTGTGCTGAGCTGAGCCGAGCTGTGCTGAGCTGAGCAGAGCTGTGCTGTGCTGAGCTGAGTTGAGCTGAGCTGAGCAGTGCTGTGACGAGGGGGGGAAGAGTGAAGTGTGTGTGTGTGTGAGTGAGGGGAGGAAGAAAGAGAGAGGAGGGGAGGTGTGAGGAGACGCGGGTGCGGCGCGGCAGTGAAGAAAACCCAAACCCCACGAAGCATGTGGGGAAACAAACTGTTCCAGAATTACTCACTGCGTGGAGCTCCCCATATGTGCATCTACTCGCATGGACCTGTCCGCCGTGAGTGTCTAGGCGCAAGAGCTTTCGAATATTGACGGGCTTCAGTTGTGACGGTCTGGACATCAATCTAACTGCGAACGAATTGGAGTGTGAATGAGCCTCAGTAGTACGAGCGCGTCTCTGTGCATGAGCCTGGGGCCTCCTGGGGCCTCCTGAAACCTACTGGGGCTTCCTGGGGTCTCCAAGAGCCTCTTGGGACCTCCTGGGACCTCCTAGGAAGGTTTCGTGCCCCAGGGGAGGCGCAATCTATGGCAACAGACGTACATAAAACATTGCGGATTAGAGCCACTTTTTTTAATGACAAGGCAGCCCGCGCAGCACGAACCGATCCTGCCGCCAAGATGGCGAGCCGCAAAATGCGGCGAGGAGGCCCGCAAACAGCGGCCTCCGAAAGCAGCGCGCACGCCGCGCTGCATGGGTATGCGCCGTCAGGCGAGGCAGCCGCGCGAGCCACCATCCACCCCGTGCCGAGCCTGAAAAGGCTCAGACCACCGAAGGCACTCCCCAACTCAATCACTCAGGCGCTTGCCCGTCTTTGGGTCCAAGCCCGCCCTGATGTTAGCGACCTTCGGGCTGCGCAGGCGCAGCGCATTGCCTGAAGCTGCGACGCACGTCTTGCCGAGCGTCCTGCGTTTGCCATTGATCTCCTTGGCGTGCGCCTTGCAGCGCGTGCAGATCCTGAAGCCGTTGATGCTGAGGAGCGCGTGGCCCACTCCTTCGGCATCCTGGGTGCCTGATCCCCCAGGCTCGTCCACATCCATGGCGTCCTGGGCGACCGCGGGGCCCGCGTCCGCCCGGCCGTCAGCGGGGCCCGCGCGCAGGGCGCCCTGAGCCTCGCGTGCTGCGCGGGCGGCGGCCGCCGCACGCATGAGGGCAGCTCCAGGTGAGAGGTCCTGGCCGCTGCTGCTGCTGCTGCTGCTGCCCCCGCCAGCCGCTGTCGCCTCAGCTGGCTGCTCGCGCGCGGCGCGGGCGGCGCCCACAGCACGCATGAGGGCAGCGCCAGGCGAGAGGTCCTGGCCGCTGCTACTGCTGCTGCTGCCTCCGCCAGCCGCTGCTGCCTCAGCTGGAGGCTCTCGAGCGGCAGCGAAGGGGTTCGGCGCTATCTGCGGGGTCTCTGGCTCGGAGGACGCCACGATCTCGTCGTCCTGCGTGCTCTGGGCCTCCTGCTCAAGCCTGCGCGCCGCTGCCAGCGCCACCGCCACCGCGCCTGCAGACGCCAGGGCCGAAGCAGCTGGCTTGCGCCTCGCGCCGCTTGCCACGGGCGCGAAAGGCTTGCCCACGCATGGGTCCTTGAGCAGCCTCTTGATGCTGAGGTCGGTGTAGGCCGTCTTGAGGCAGGCCCTGCAGTGCACACCGTCGCCAGCCACCTTGACCACGTCGTGCCTGGTGACGCTGGGAGGCGGCCCTTTGTGAATCGGCTTGCAGTTCGGGTCGATGTCCAGCTTCAGGTCAGCTGCCTCACACCCAGCGCGCGCGACCCAGTGCACGACCCCGTCCAGCGTAAGAGACCGCCGCTGCCAGGCTTCACGCAGCTCGAGTGGTGCCCTCACTGCGGCTGCGACTGCCTTTGCAGCACGGTCGGCCTCCCAGTTGCCTCGCCTGTCGCGGGCAGTGATGTCCCCTTTCTGAACCATGGCCGCAGAGGCATGCGCCTTCACCTTCTGAATCGTGAGCCCCTGGGGCCCAATGCCGCCGAAGTCGTCAAGTGCCGCCCAGACTCGCCTCCAGATGCACCCCCAGGCAGAAGTCGCCTTGGCGGTGCTGGCTTCGCCCCTCGCCGTCAAGCCTTTTGTCACGTACGTGGCGTCGAAGGCCGCGGTGATCGGGGGCAGGCTGTGGCGGAGGAGCACCAGGCACCCCGAGAGCTCGGCCCCGTCGATGGCCTGCAATGGCCCAGGCAAGGGAGTGCCTAGCGCCTTAACGGCCGACTCAGGTCCAGGGTCCCAGTCGTCACCGCCGTCGGGCAGCTGCACCATGCCGCAAGCCCCCACCGTCAGCGATGTCCCAGCGTCGTAGACCGCTCCGTCGGAGTAGACCGTGGTGTTGGAAAACGGGAATCCGTCGCCGCCCTTGAGCCACTGCACGTGCGCGAGGAGGTCGTCTCCAGGCGGGCGCCACTCGTGTAGGGGCTCGGTCAGGACCAGCCTCTCCAGGAGCGTGGTGATGGTCACGCTGGTGCTGAAGGGAACGAGCTTGCTGATCTCGGCTGGCAGCGTCAAACTCGGCCAGCTGTCCTGGCAGGCGGTGTGCCTGTGCCAGAGAGTACCAGGCTGCTCTGGATGCAGCTGGCAACACGGCGTATGCGAGAGCCGCTGAGCACCGTGGTACCTCCTGCTGTTCGGCCACTGCCCGAGGACGAAGACCGAACGCGCGTATCCTCGCTGGCTGCAGTTGAGAGGCTCCCAGCCTTTGGCCAGGCTGGAACTTCCAACGCCCTTGGCAAACCACCGCCGCAGCTGCGAGACGAAGATGCCACAGCGAACATCAGCGTGCGTGCCGTCTGCCAAGAGCTTCATCTGCCACGCCCTCACGTCCATCGTGATGCACTGCTTGGCATGCCACGGGGAGACCTCTAGTAGGTTGATGATCGTACCATTCGGCCTGACGATGCAATCAAGCGCCTTGGGGTCGTAGCCGATCCTCCTCAGGGACATGACCACTGCACCAAGCGGCCCGCGAACGTCGGCCCAGCATGTAGCTGACCTCGCTGCCCACTCGAATGCGGGCCTGAGCTGCGCCAGCGGCACCCACTTCTCCCACGCAGCGCGCGCCAGCGTGAAGCAGGGCGCCAGCGCCGCTGCAAAGAGAGGGTCGATGGTGGGAGAGCCCCCTACCAGCAAGCACGCCGTGAGCGACTTCCCATGGGGGTTCGGCTCAATGGCGTGCCGCACAATGCTACGCGCCTGCTGCAGCTACGTATTGTTGAGCCCCGCGCAGTTGATCCCCTAGAAGAGACTGGGAGCCAGCCCAGTCGATACGATCTTAGCCGCTGTGGCCCTTCCTCTGCGTAGACCCAGGAGGCAACGCAGTGCCGAAGGCGGATTCTGTTCCCCCCCCCCCCCCACTCCCCCCCCCCCCCCATCCCCGCCCCCCCCCACTCCCCCCGACCTTCCCCCGGCCCTTCCCCCCCCCCCCCGCCCACCCAACCCCCCCTTTTTTTTTCCCCCCCTGGTGTGTCTACCTCGACCCCTCCCCCCCTTCGCCCCCCCCCCCCCCCCCCCCCCCTTCCCCCACCCCCCCCCTCCGCCACCCCGATCCCCCCCTTTTTGTGTTTCCCACCCCCCCCCCCTGGCACCCTCCCACCTCGCCCGGCGCCCCCCCCCCCTCCATGCGTGAATTGCGGGTGCCGCCTGACGACGCTGGACCGCCTGCCGCCCTCCGTGTAGTCGATGCCGAGGTTGCGCACTTCTCTGACTCCGATGGCCCCAGTGGTCGAACCCAGGTGCTACTGGAGAGTGGCCCGAAGGCCTCTGCTGCTGGCCAGCACGCGCGACTTCTTGGCGGCAATGGACAGGTGAACCTTCGCCAGCCCCTTCGCCACTGCCTTAGCGGCCATGGTGAGGTCCTTGGCTACTCGCTTCAGGCCACCCCAGCGCTGCAGCACCACGTCGTCGACCACGACAGCAGGTACCACCGCGGGGCAGGCCGCCTTCATCTCGTCGAGCGGCGTCAGAAGCATGACCTTCATGAACGGGGTGGCAAAGGCATGCCCAGCCAACGGCGTCTGCGTACCCACAAGCTCATCAGAGCAGCACGACTCCAGGCTGATGACCCTGGGAAGTCGATAGAGGGAGATTTGCAGCTTGGCCAGCCACAGCGGGAAATCGTGCTGCATGCACGCCTTCTGCAGGTTGCCGTGCAGGATCTGCTCGAAAGCCTTCCACAGGTCCATCATGATTGACGCCGAGGCCCAGTCCTGACCTCTGTACAGCTCGCCCATCATCTGGACCCATTCTGCCCGCGCCTGCTGCTGCCACACAGCCCTGTCGCAGCTTTTGCCTGAGCTGGCCCACCAGTAGTCCCTGTCGCGCGCCGCCTCCCAATCCTTCGCGATGCGCCTGCGGAGCCTGCCGTGCATGCGTACCACCGCCCCCAGTAGCGCAATTGGGCGGAGCCCCCCGTCCGACTTGGGGATGAAGGCCATCTTGGTGATGAACGCGGGCCAGTCGCACTGCAGCTCGATGGCGACCAGCAGGTCGATGAGCGCCTCGATCCCAGCGTCGTCGAGCACGCCCAGCTCGCGCGGCCGCAGCGCGTCGAACGATGAGCCGCTGGAGTCCCTGAAAGTGGCGATGACCTCCCTGATCTCGCTCACCGTCGGTCGGGCAGGTCGCTCGCCGAGATCGTCTGGCCACTCGAGCGGCTCCAGCGCGAGCTCGCTCCCCAGCGGCGTGGGGGCCCCTACCCCCCAGTACCCTGACCACTCCTTCACCAGGGCTTGGACCGTCTGGGAAAGCGTACGAGGCTCGCTCCCTGGGGCACCAGAGATCTTGGCTTGCCAGCCCTGCGGGGGTTTGGTCCAGGGGTGGAGGGCCCCCGTACCTCGAGCGTGGTTCTCGACGACCCAGTCTGCGAAGCAGGCCTTCGCCTTGTCCACGTCCCGCTGCACCAGCTTGTCCGCCATGGTGGCGGCGATGAAGCTCGCTACCTGCAGCTGGGGCAGATCCATGGACTGCGCCGCCTGCGCAAAGCCCAGCAAGGTGATGTGGGCCTGCGTCGTCTCCTGCCTGGTGTCGGACTCGAAGTCGGGCTGCGCACTGCACAAGCGATCGAGCGCCTTCAGCGCCGTGTGCCTCTTCAGCTCGAGGTCAGTCTGAGCAGCATCATTGAGCGCGATGGCCACGCTCTTGCACCACGACGCGGTGGTGGCCACCCTCGGCAGCCTGGGCGCCGTTGGTTTCAGCACTTTGACCAGTGCCAGCCAGGGGCGCCGCTCTCGTCCAGCAAACTCGCAGTACGCGTGCTTGAGGCCAATGGCATCCAGCAAGTACCGCTCCGCGCAGTGGATGAAGATCTGCCACATGCCGTCCAGCGAGGGTGACGCCGCCATACGGCCGCGCGCCTCCGCCCACCTCTGGGAGTCGTCCTCGGTGCAGCACGCCTTGGGTAAAGGGTACGGGAACTTCTTGGGCACCTTCATGACCTGCATGTACCTGCTGACCGAGCTGGCGTTGAACTTGAGCTCAACAGGGAAGTGGGGCGCAATATCCCATCCAAGCTTGGTCTCTGCATGTGCTTCGGAGATCACGTGAGAGATGACGAAATAGTCAATCACTCTGCCAGGCGGCCTTATGGTGCCGTCCGTTGGTGATACCACTCTGCCTCCGACGCGCTCAAGGAAGCCTGAGCACTGCAACTCGTGGGGCTCCATATTGAAGTCCCCCGCGATCACGAAGGGCTTGCCGATGGCTCGAATCGCCATCGCGACGCCGTCGAGGATGCCGAGGTTGTAGGCCGAGAGGCCTTCGCCAACCTTCAAGTAGACGTTGATCCATGCCAGGCCCCCAGGAAAGGGACCTGCCACATGCGCGACTGCCGCGCGGCCTGGCGCGAGCACTGTCGGCTGCCCCGCCTCGAACTCGCCAAGGCCCGAATACCTCGGAGCCAGCTGCAGGAGACCACCGTGCCCTGCGTGTCCCGCAAAGACGTCGGTGGCAGGAGTGGCCACCGCATGCCATCCCAGCCTCTGCAGCTTGTCGGTGACCTCGTAGCACCTCTCCTGGGACAGGTGCGTCTCCTGGACTGCGATGAGGTCGCAGCTCCTGAGACTCTCGTAGCCGAGGATGCTCTCGAACCTGCTATACGCGTTGGCGTTGATGGAGAGAGCTGTCCACCATCGCCCGCTAGGGTAGCTACCCTGAGGTCCGCGGCTTCTTGACAGAGCGCAGGACCTCCAGGGCATCGCGGATCCTCTTGCGCTGCTCGTCGTCGTCGCCGCAGCCGCCAAGAAGCCCCCCAGGATCTTCTTCGCCCAGGAAGTCGTCGAAGTCGACGCCGCCCTCGGCAGGCGTCGCCCCCGCTGCTGGCGCCCCTGCGGCCTCTCCTCCGCCAGGCTGAGCCGCAGCTGACTCGGGAACAGGCGCTGCTCCACCTGCAGCAGCGGGCGCCCCTCCCTGCGGGCGAGCTGCCTTCGCCTCCTCAGCAAGCTCGTTGACCATCTTGGACAGCTGCTCGAGGAGGTCCTGGCCTGAGACCCCGTCGGTGTTGAGCGAGCCGAGCTTCTCCTTGATTGCATCAGGGCTGATGCCTCCACCGTAGAGCGCGGCTGCCTCACGCTTGGCCTCCGCGAGCTCTTGCTGCAGCTGCGCGGTGATCTCCTTGGAGGCGTGCACCTGCTCCAGCGCCTTGCGAGCCACCTCAGTTTCACGCTTGAGCCGATCCTGAGCGTCTGCAAGCTGCCGAGCCAGCCCGTCCACCTTCTGGGGCGCCGACTTCCCAACCAGGCCGAGAGCATGGGCACGGCGAGCGGCATCCACCTTACCCCGCGAGGACTGCGTGAGGGTGTGCTTTGTCGCGTCCCACGTCTCCTGCGTGAAGGTGGCCCAGACCTTGACCTCCTCCGCACTGAGAGTGGTGCCAGAGGAACTCTTGTCTCCACCAGCACTCTTGCCCTTGAAGAGCTTGCCGTTGTGCCCCCACTGGTTGCTCGGCGGCGAGTCGGCCCACTTGCCCCGAGACGGAGGCTGACGGAGCTGCCACGGCTGGTGCCAGGGCTGCCCTGCTCCGCGAGGGAAGCGAGGTCGCATGCCTCCGCGCCCCGCCTTCGAGCACCGAGTGCGGTCGGCGGCGTGGTACTCTCCACAAACGCACTGCCACTGGGGTGCCATGGCCGAGACACACACAGTGTTATAAGTGCCAAAACGAGGGGAGCCGCGCGCGCCGCTGAAGGTCGAGCTCGGGAAACAGAGCTATCCCGTGTTTGCCAGGAGGCTCGCAGCCCCCCAAGCATTGGGTCTTGAGCCAAAATGGCTACGGAGGGATTAGAGCCACAGGAGAAGGGCAATCTATAGGAACACGCGTAAAACACCAAGGACTCGTGCCCCAGGAGAGGCCCAATACATAGGAACATGAGTAAACCATTTAGGATTGTGTACACAGGAGAAGGACCATCTATAGAAACATACGTAGAACATCAAAGAATCGTGCTCCAGGTGAGGCCCAATCGATAGGAGCATACGTAAAACACATGGGATTGGAGCCACTCCTGTTGCCTTCTGATGCCTCCTGCTCCTGGGGCCTCTCGGGGCCTCCTGTTGCCTTCCGAGGCCTCCTGGCGCTTCCTGTTGTCTCCTGGGGTCTCCTGTGGTTTCCTGAGGCCTTCTGGAGCTTCCTGGGGCCTCCTGGAGCCTCTTGGGACATCCTGTGGCCTCTTGAGTCTTTCTGTGGCCTCCTGATGCATCCTGGGACCTCATGTGGTCTCCTGGGGCCTCCTGGAGCCTGTTGGAGCCTCCTGTGGCATCCTGAGAAGAATCTGCGCCCACGAGCCTGGCCACCAAAACTAGCAAACCGATCGAGACATCCTCAAAATCTGGCCCACCTGGGGGGTGAAAATGGGCGTCTCGCTCGAGACATCCTCCAAATCTGCTCCGAAAGCGAAGGATGTTGGGCACAGAAACAGGCAAACCGCCTGAGACATCCCCACAAAATGGCCGCGACCGAGCCCGTGCAACCACCCCTGGCGGCTCCCCTTAGGGGTGCTGAAATGAGCGCCTCGCTCGAGACATCCTCCAAATCTGCTCCGAAAGCGAATGATGTTGGGCCCAGAAACAAGCAAACCGCCTGAGACATCCCCACAAAATGGCCGCGAACGAGCCCGTGCAACCACCCCTGGCGGCTCCCCTTAGGGGTGCTGAAATGAGCGCCTCGCTCGAGACATCCTCACAATCTGCTCCGAAAGCGAATGATGTTGGGCACAGAAACAGGCAAACCGCCTGAGACATCCCACAAAATGGCCGCGAACGAGCCCGTGCAACCACCCCTGGCGGCTCCCCTTAGGGGTGCTGAAATGAGCGCCTCGCTCGAGACATCCTCCACATCTGCTCCGAAAGCGAAGAATGTTGGGCCCAGAAACAGGCAAACCGCCTGAGACATCCCCACAAAATGGCCGCGAACGAGCCCGTGCAACCACCCCTGGCGGCTCCCCTTAGGGGTGCTGAAATGAGAGCCTCGCTCGAAACATCCTCCAAATCTGCTCCGAAAGCGAAGGATGTTGGGCACAGAAACATGCAAACCGCCTGAGACATCCCCACAAAATGGCCGCGAACGAGCCCGTGCAACCACCCCTGGCGGCTCCCCTAGGGGTGCTGAGTATGAGTAAGTCTGTGTATGAGTAAGTCTGTGTATGTGTACGTCTGGGTATGACTAATACTGTGTATGAGTAAGTCTGTGTATGAGTAAGTCTGTATATGAGTATGTCTGAGTGTGAGTAAGTCTGAGTATGAGTATGTCTGAGTATGAGTAAGTCTGAGTATGAGTAAGTCTGTGTATGAGCAAGTCTGAGTATGTCCGACAGGAGGGGAGGAGAAAAGAGGAGGAGGAAGGAGGAGGAGGAGGAGTAGGAGGCGTCCAAGTAATAACAAGAACCCCATCTTAGGATATGGGGAAATAGTCGGGGGACTATTCTTTTGAGCATTGTTTTGCTTTTTGGGGGTATTTGGGGGTATGTTTTATTTGTCGTCGAAAATCCCCCTGTGGGGGGACACGCCCGACATAATGCTGGAAGTGCCCCTGGCCCAAGGTACCCCTCGCCTTTCGCTCTATTTTGGAGCCCCTGGGGCCCTCTGGGCCTCGTGAAGGGTACTCTGGAGGCCGCCTGGGCCACCCCGAGAATCCTGGGGGTACCTTGGGCCGGGGGCACTTCCAGTAACACCCGATCGTGGGCAGTGGCGTCGGCAGCGGAGGCAGCAGGCAGCAGAAAGGAGGGGAGTCCTCATGGAGTCCAGAACTTACTGCGGGGGGCGTTCGTTAGGGAATGTGCCCGGGAGGCTGCAGACCATGGAGGATTCCTGAATTGATGAGGGCGGCGGTGATATCCGTGTCCGGTCCACGATTGGAGTACCCTCGGCTCCTTATCCGAAGCTTCCTTGTCCAATGCCCCCCCACCGTATTTGTCGAAAAGGTATGTGGCCGAACAATGACCGATGGCCAACAACGTGCCCGAAATTGTAGCCAGAACTGCGACTACTACTACTACTACTACTACTACTACTGCTACTACTACTCCTACTACTACTACTACTACTACTACTACTACTACTACTACTACTACTACTACTACTAGTACTACTACTACTACTACTACTACTATTTCTACTACTACTACTATTACTTCTTCTACGACTACTACTACTACTACCACCACTACTACTACTACTACTACTACTACTACTATTACTACTACTACTACTACAACTATTTCCACTACTACAACAACAACTACTACTACTATCATTACTAGTACTACTACTCGCCCTACGATTACCACCTCTACTACTACTACTAGTCTTACTAATTCTACTACTGATACTACTACTACTACTACTACTACTACTACTACTACTACTACTACTACTACTACTGCTACTATCACTACTACTACTACTACTACTACTACTACTACTACTACTACTACTACTGGTACTACTCCAACGACTACTGCTTATACTACTACCACTTTTACTATTACTATTACTACTACTACTACCACTACTACTACACCTACGACAACTACTACGACTACTTTTCCCATGAGTACGACTAGTACGCTTACTATTACTTCTACTACGATTACTACCTCCTACTACTACCACTACTACTATTTCTACTGCCTCTACTAGTAGTACGATTCTAAATTTAACTACTGCTACTACTACTACTACTACTACTACTACTAATACTACGTCTACGACGTCTACTACAAGGACTAGTACTAGCACTAGCATTTGTATCATTATGACTGCTACTGCTACTAATGCTGCCTACTACGACCACTATTACTACTATTACTACTACTACAACCACCCGCACTACGACTATTACTACTCCTACGACTACGATTGGCATTATTAGTACTACCACTAAAACTACCACGACTCCTATTACTATCACCACTACTAATATTACTACTACAGCTAGTTTTGCTACCATGTGTTACTATTGCTACACCTTTTACTACTACTACTACTACTACTAATACTACTACGACTACTACCACTACTACAATTTCAGCTACTACCACTACTACAACTACTACTACTACTACTACTACTACTACTACTACTACTACTACTACTACTACGACTGCTACGGGTACGCTTACTATGACTACGACTAGTACTCTTAAAATTAATAGTACTGCGTCTACTCATATGTACGATTGTTACCATAACTACTGCTGCTACCAGGGCTACTGCGACTACTGTTACTACGACTACTACTGCTACTACTACTACTACTACTACTACTACTACTACTACTACTACTACTACTACTACTACTACTA
>CAUYUJ010008799.1:25000-38042 GCA_963575745.1 Prorocentrum cordatum | reverse complement strand
AAGCGCGGGCGAGGGGAGGGCCTTGAACTGGCGCCGCGTGTGCGCGCACAGGGTCTCCTCTGCTCCTCCCTCCTTCGATCGTCGCTTCCCGTCCCCCCTGCCCCTTCTCTCCTCCATCCGCGTTTGGGCGCGCGTCTCCGTTGCTGGTTCGGGGGCCTCTCCTGCCGATGCTGCCGCGATTGGTTGGTCGGCCGTCGCGTCGGTGACGCGTCGCGCGCCCCCGTCCTGGAGGAGTGCCAGACGTGGGGAGGTGGGTGGATCACGGAGCCCAGGATGCGCAACCCGTACAGGGGCTGCGTCTGGGGATGTCCTGGGGCCCGCGACTCGCTCAAGCACTATTATGCTGAATGTCCGCCCGTGCATATGCTCATCCGCAGGCAGTTCGGAAATGATTTAGCCGCCCTCTTTTTGGGGACTCCTTCCTCGCTTTCGGTCTCATCCACCTTAATCCCGAAACCCTTAAATCCATGTGCAATGTATTTTCAGTTGCATCGGTTAGCTCACCAAGGGGATAAGAGTCGCCGGATCCCCATTTAACAGTGATGACGCTCGCTCGCTTGCTCGCGCGGCCCTTCAAGCTGTCGAGCTGCCCCTCGGCGGTAAGCGCTGCAGGATGCCCTGCCCTCTGCGGCAATAATTCGGGATGACGCGCTGTCCCCTCAGACACTCCAACCTCCCTCTCCCTCTGCCTCCATTCCTTTTCCTCACCCCGGGGCCAGTGTTCAGGGCGGGCTGGGCGTTTCGCCTGAGACCTCCTCACCACTCATGATTCTGAACCTCAGAAATTGTCAACCGATTCGCAGATAGAGGGCGGGTGGTTTTCAAAATATGGCTCTCGCCATAGCGCAACGCACATTCAAAGCTGCAATAACTGTACGGATTGAGGGCGGGTGGTTTTCAACATGTGGCTCTCGCTTTAGCGCGGTGCACACTTTGTTCCAAACAATTGCGAGAGTTCTGCGGATTGAAGGCGGGTGGTTTTCAAAATGCGGTTCTCGCCGTAACGCTGTGCGCCTTCGCTACACAAATTTGCAAGAATTGCACGGATTGAGGGTGGGTGGTTTTCAAAATGTGACTCTCGTTTTAGCGCGGCGCACATTCTTTTGCAACTTTGCAAGAGCTTCACGGATTGAAGGCTGCTGGTTTGCAAAGTGTGGCTCTCGCTGTAGCGCGGCGCACATTCGTTATTTGCAAGAGCTTCACGGACTGAGGGCGGTTGGTTTTCAAAATGCGGCTCTCGCTTCAGCGCGGCGCACATTCGTTGTTACAAATTACAAGAGTTTCACGCACTCCCATCATCAGCGTACCAGGAATGGTGTTTTGAGAGAATTCAGGAGCACGCGGTCGCAATAGTTACATTGATTCGCTGTGCTGCAATCCCATCAATGGCGTTCCAGCCGGAATCTGGATCGTCAGACGCAACAGTCAGGTTGATCCGTGGCGTTGGAATCCCGAGAACAATGTTTTGGCATGCTGCAGGGTCTTCAAACGGCTGTCTTCCAACAAGCCTTCAGTGGAAATGAACCGTTGTAGGGGCCTATGAAGAGGAAGCTTGGAGGGAGGGTTTATTCCAACATCGTTGATGCCGGTTGGGTTTACTCTGGTCCTCCTCCTCCTCCTTTTCCTTTTCCTCCTCCTCCCCCTCCTCCTCCTCCCATTCCTCCTCCTCCTCCTCCTCTTCCTCCCCTTCTCTTTTTCCTCCGCCGCCTCTTCACCCCCTCGCCTGCCCAGTTGTCTGAGGGCAGCACCAGCAGTTGGTGACGACAAGCCGCGTTTCAAATGCAACCTCCGTTTTTCTCTCCATCGGGCACGCGCCGTCACGGTCTGGACGGCCATCGTCTTGAATCAGGTTGAGGCGGGTTTGGTTGGTTGGGGGGGTTGGTTGGGCGGGGCGTTGATGTCAGAACTTGTCGAGGCTCATCCGTGCTCCCGCTTCTGGCCGCTGAGCACCAGCACGCCCCTCCTCCATATTCGGTCGGGCCTCCTTCCCCGCGGTCCAGTGCTCGATCGCGGCGAGGCCCGCCTCCTGTGAAATCAATGCGCCGGCCCTTCTTCGGATGGACCGGCGCGCCGCAGGCTACGTCTCCTCCTCCTCCTCCTCCTCCTCCTCCTCCTCCTCCTCCTCCTCCTCCTTTCCTCACTCCCTCTCCTAATCCTACTCCTCCTCCTCCTAGAGTCCTCATCCTCCTCCCCACTCCTCCTCGTCCTCCTCCTCCTCCTCCTTCCTCCGCCTCCTCCTCCTCCTCCTCCTCCTTCCTCCTCCTCCTCCTGCCTCCACCCTCCCCCATCTCTCCTCCACATTCTGTCCTCCTCCTGCCCCTTTCTGCCCCTACTCATCCTCCTCCTCCCTCCTCCTCCTCCTCGTCTCTCCTCCTTCTCCTCCTCCTCTCCTCTCCTCCTCATCCTCCTCCACCTCCTCCCCCTCCTCCTCCGCCTCCGCCTCCTCCTCTTCCCCCTCCCCCTCTCCTCCTCCCCGTCCCCCTCCTCCTCCTCCTCCTCCTCCTCCTCCTCCTCCTCCTCCTCCTCCTCCTCCTCCTCCGTAGCTCTTTTGGCTCAAGATGTCTGCACACGGGGGGCTCCGCGCCTCCGTGCCTGCAAGGAAGCCGCTGGTCCGCAGCAAGTTCTCGGTTGTTTTCATGAGCCAGATCACCACAGGTATCCTACTTTCTGCCCTTTTTCTCTCGCGGCGCGCGCAACCATGGGAAAGGGTGGCAGACAGCAATATGAGGCTTCATGGCAGCAGTGGGCCCCTCAGGCTCGAACTCGTCTCTTGCTGACGCTTGGCCCGCTCTGGACGGTGCACCACGGACGTTGGCCAACTCCGACACGAACAAGCCATGGAAGCCAGCTGCCAATATTTCGAGCCAGAACATCACCATGCCCAAGCCTGGAAGGGACGCCACGTGGTGCAAGGAATGCGGCAAGTTCTGCTACAACGACCAGCTCGAGAAGTTCGACTACACGTGCCAGTACTCTGGCAACTTCCTCATGGGTCGCCCCGGTGGACAACGACCAGGACAGGGTGGCGGTGATCAGCGCGGGCAGCTGCCCGTTGATGTCGAAGCCTCTTTGGGACTCATCATCGCGAAGGGCGGTGCAGCAGCAGAGCAGGCTCGTATGTTACAGTCTATCTTGGCACAGGCGCCAGCGGCTCCTCCCAAGCCTCCGCCCATCAGGGTGCCGAGGCCTCTGCGCGAGTCGAACGAGCTGAAGTTGCTTTGGACAAGGTGGCAAAGCGTGTTCTTCGATTGGAAAAGGAGCTCGGCACGACCATGGGCCAGTACAGTGATCATTTTGCTAGCTTGGCGGAGGCTATCGCTTCTCAAGAATATGTTGCCGAGGAACTTGCCCCAGAACCTGTTCGGCGACCTGAACTGGGGAAGTTGGACGTACGAGAGTTCTTGGACAAGAAGACAGAACTCGAGCTCAGTTTTGGCGGTATCTTCGAAGACGTGGGGTTGGAGGAGCAGGGTCGCATTGAGTTGGAGCGGCGTAAGACATCCTTCGAGGAAGAGTTCAGGGCGGCTCTATCTTCACAGCTCAAATGGTTGCAACGCTGGCTGAGCAGCAGCAGAAAACAAGGTGGAAGTTCTGGGCCTGGCAGGCTACCAAGAAGCGCAAGGGCAGCCCCTCGCCAGGGCCAGGGGCCCCGCAAACTGGTGCTGGAGAAGATGAGGCGGGAGCGGCAGCCCCCACTGCAGCGGCAGCGTCTACAGGGTCTACGGCACCATCTACGGCACCTCAGGCAATTATTGGGACAGCCACTGGTTCGACGCCTCCGTCATCTTGGCACGGGGTCGAGCAAGTGGCGACGGACAACCAGAAGGAGTGCAAGGCCATCTTGGAACAGACCCTTACAGCCAGCAGGACCCCGTCGCCGAGCGTTTGATGCAAGCCCACCCTCGGCCGAACTCTGGCCCCCGCCCAGCCTTGGACAGGTCGCAGCGCAGAGGGCGGCCAGTGAAGAGGGCTCGCGGGGCATATCTACTACAGGCACGGCGGCTTTCTCGGCTGCAGGCGGGCCATTCCAGGGGGCGTCTCCTTCTGAGACCCCTGGCAGCTTCATCGAGGGCACGCGCGTATTTCAGGGGGCGTCTCCTCTTGAGACCCCTGGCAAGAACTTGGGGGATGTGCACTACTTCGACCCGGAGGTTTTCCAGGGGGTGGCTCCTCTTGAGACCCCTGCCCCCCTGGCGCACCAGGGGGTGGCCCCTCTTGGGACCCCTGGAAAGGACTGGGGGGCGGAGCTCAACTTCGACTCGGATGCTATCCAGTGGGTGGCCCCTCTTGGGGCCCCTAGCAAGGACAGCGCAGATGCGTTCCACGGCTTCGCCGAGGATTGCCAGGGGGTGGCCCCTCTTGGGACCCTTGGCTTTGCCTGGGAGGCTTACTATTACGAATTGGAGGCATCCGAGGGGGGGGGGGGGGGCTCCTCCCGAGACCCCTGGGGGGCAGTTGGATGGACATTTCTCGGGCGTTGATGGGCTTAATCAGGGCGGATACTTCATTCTTGGTGGACAGGATTGCTTTCTCTTCTGGGAGGATGAGATGTCTGTCTCAGGCTGGTCGGTACTTGGAAGCTTGTATTCTCTGAGGCGACAGCTGCAAATCCAGGTTCGGCCTGGTTCCGTCGCGGCGGCAGCCGACGCGTGCCCGGGGCGCCCATTCCACAGGAATTGGGAGAACAGTGGGGCGGGGCAAACGGCCAGCCGTTCTGCTGCACGCAGCGCCCCGCATGCGACTTGCATGGGCCGGTGGCCACCACATATTTTGTTTCCCAGGGCCGACCATTCAGCACGGGAACGACGACGTCTAAGAGATTATATTACAGCATCAGCAGACAGATGGATCCACAATATCAGAGGGGGGAGATTCAACAGCTTAGAGTATTGGCGGGAATGGTGTGCACCGTATTTCAGTGAGTCCCTCTCACACCGCTCACGGAGGAATATGCGCATCAAATTGGAAAGTTCCCATGGCCGTCCATTGGCGAAGATCGCGGAGATTATGCGCGCCGAAGTTTGGGTCCGAGCCGAACCTCTTCGGGCATTTTCTCTACGACTCTCAATGGCACCAGGGGCAGGGGGCAATGCCGCAGATCTGCCAGATGGCACTTTCAAGACCTTCGCGATCTGCGTCGACGATGCAGGCGTTGGTTTGGAGATCGAGTACCACCTGATCGCGCCCTCCCACGCGGGGACGAGGATAGCGAAGTGGGCGATCTAGTCCAAGACAGGGCGAGTCTGGTGTGGAGTTAGTTGGGTCTCGTTCACCTTGGGACAACCTACAACTTCCTATGACATGGGCCAAAGTGCGGCTACTGGGACAGGGAAGCAGGCAGCGAAGGCAGAAGGTCCTCCTCAAGAGGACGGCGGCGTGAAGTTCCGCATCTATATGAGAAGTATGTCGACCTGGGGGCCTTCGGCGGAGCTGCTACTCAAACGACCGTGCGGCGCGGTCATCGCCCAGGAAACTCGCATGGACATGTCGGAGACGAATGATGTGCTGGTGGAGTTTGACAAAGCCGGCTACAACAGCACGGTCTGCCCAGCTGGAGCTGAGTCGGCACATCTCACTTCGAAGGCAGGTGGAGTGGCAGTGGGAGTTCCCAAGAAATGGGCGTCTTGGCCCCTTCGGCATTTGGCCTCGAACATGGACGACGTACCGGGCAAAAGAGTCGACAAGCACAAGAAGGACCATAACATGACCACTGGCGTTCGGTTCAAAGACTTGGCGGGGACGCAGGTCCTTTTGACGGGCGCTCACATCGCGACCCTGGGCGGCTACCTCTACGACGGACTGGGAACTACATGGGGCCAACGTGGAGAAGCTGCGTCACGTGGCATCGTTGGTGTCATCGTTATCCACGCCATGGGTCATCTTGTGCGACTGGAACTTCCCCCTGAAGCCCTCTGGAGGCCAGGGTGGCTCAATTTGGTGCAAGTGAATATCTTGGTTGCCGACGGCGTGGGGCACGCGTACACTGGTGGGCAAGGTACACTTATCGACTACGTCGTGGCTTCAGGGCCCGCTCTGGATTACCTGGATCGGGCGCGCGCGGACGCAGATTTGGTTGGAGAAGGTGGCAAGGCGCGCTTCTGGAGGCGAAGGAAACAGAAGGACGCGCTCCAGGACTTCCCAAGGCCTTCGGGCAACCCAATCAGCCGAAGAAAAAGGCGGACCCGAAAAGCAAGCGCTCATGGAAGTTGGCGGTTGTTGCTACCCCGGCGGCTACGCGGCCCAAAGTTCCTGCGTTGGGGGCTCGCAGGAGATTTGTCACCAAGCCTCCGCCGCCTCAATGATCTGGGACCTTCGGACCTGGGGGGGGGGGGTCGGAGTGCGATGTTAAGGAGGAAGTAGACGAAGAGGACCCACTGCCTGAGGACGAGCCGGGGGCAGACCTAGTTCCACCAGCTGCTGATGAAGGGCTGGGCGAGAAGTGGTCCTCGCGCAACCGGGGGGGCGTGTGGGGCTCGATTGTCATCACCAATGACAAAAGATGGTCCAAACCTCCTGGCTACGTTCGGGACTCGCACGCATGGGATTTCACGGCTGACAGTGCTTCTTCTTTGAGACATCAAGTTGGCAAGTGGGTCAGCAAGGTAGAGGACTATTGCAGTACATTATCGGATGGTGAAGGCTTGGACAAGGGCGGCAGAGCACAGCGTGGTAGAGGCATTGCCCGTTCGGTCAGGATCAACAAAGTTGCGCCTTCTCTTCCTTTCACTCGGACACGGGACCCTGGGGTGGATCGGTGGGCTAAGGTAGCCTTCTTGCTTGAGGAACTCGACAGGGCCACCTCGAAACGTGAGGCCCTGTCGGTTCGGCAGCTCATCAACAGACCGAGGGGCGGGGCGGCGCGCGTTCCCACTTCCACTCTGGCCTAGTTACCGAGGAAGGAAAAGCAGTCATGGTGCAGAAAGCTTCGCATGTTGAGTTCTGCCACGAATGACGCCATCCGCAGGCGCAAGGAGGACTGCAGCAATATGGCCAGCAGCCTGCAAAGGATGGAGTGCTACTCGCAGTGCTTGGCTTCCTCGCAATGGGCGGGGGGGCAGTGCATAGGGGCGCCTGGGGAGCTATGTCGACTGATCAAAGATAAGCCAGCAGCGACGGACGAGTTCGAGGACGGACCGATCGCCTCCTCCGACCCGCTCATGGCGATGGACATCAGAGCGAAGGTTTGGCGCGAGAGATGGAGTGATTCGCCTTTTGATATTGAGCCGGCGTCGCACCTTTTGCGCACTGCGCGCGGCAGTTTCAGGTGAGCCCCTTTCCCCGCCGTCGATTTGGAAACACTGGGGGGGGGCATCGGGGGGATCAAGGGCACCTCGGCCATGGGCATCGGGCAGCTGGGTACGAAAGATTTTGTTTGGCTTCCAGAACAAGGCAAATTGGAATTGGCACAGCTATTCCAACAGATCGAGAAGGAGGTCGCTTGGCCTTGGCAGCTTACAGTGGTTTTGGTGACGCCCACGAGGAAACCTTCAGGCGACGACAGGGCCATCGGAGCACTGTCCAACCTGCGAGGCCGCGGTCTAGTTGCCGCGGGGAGTACCGCGCCAGTTGGACTCGGGACAGGGCTGGCCATTGGGATGCATCCGTTGCAGGATCGCCTGCCCTACGCGAGGCCCTGATGCGCAGCTACCTGGACGAGGCGGTGGCCCTATCTACAATCCAAGGCTGGGCGCAGGCTCGTATGATGTGGTAGATCGAAGGCTTCTATGACGCTCTCAAGTGGAAGTTATTGCTCGAATCAGGGTTGGAACGTGAGTTTCCCCCTGGCACACTGGCCCCGGAGATGATCCTGCACATCGGAGTCCGCTTCTTACGGGACAGTGGGTATTTTTTCGACCCCATCATCTCTGGGCAGAGCATGGTTGCGGGCTTGAGAGGCGCAGTTGATTTTTCAAGGTGTGCGTTGTGCAGCATTCTTGACAGAGTGGCTCGAGGTACGCCAGGGGTGACTACACGGTCCCGGGTGGGCGACATATCTCAGCGCATGGAAGGCAGGTGCAAGAGGACCCTTGGTCTGGCCCTGCAGGCATGATTCACTTTTTCCCAAAGGTTGCTCCGATGTGGGATAGGTCATCTCGTCTAAATCTACTATCGTCACCAACCATGCTGACCTTGGGAAAGCTCTTCATAAAGGTTTTGCCAAAGAAGGCTTTGCTGTCAAGATCGAGAGCGTCGCCGCGGACCCTGGTATCGATCGGAGCACAGTTGGCTTTCGGCGTCCTAAGCAAGCGCAGCGACGACGTGGAGCTCAGAATCGGTTTAACCGTGTCAAGCGCTGTGCACAGGGACCTGCTAGGAAGAAGATCGGGGCCAAGCTCGCTACGATGGGAGTCTTATCGACGGCGGACTATTCGGACAAGGTGTTCGGCGCTGCTCCCTCGATTATCAACGGATGGAGGAAGGCGCTCGGGCAGAGTCTGGCAAAGAAGTGGCCTGGTCGTTGCCTCGCCACTTTACTTCAACTTCGCGTGGGGAGGAAGGGCCCGCAGTGCCAGTTTGTGCACAGGCTGCTAGAGTCCTGGATGTCCGTAATCTTCAAACCTGGGGCCGATCTGGAATTGGCTCGGCGAACGTGGCGCGCGGCTAGGGGGCGGATCGACGACAGAGCGCAGAAAGACAGATGGCGGGGTATCACTGGGGTGGTGTACGATTGCCACGCTTTTGAACATTGGCTGGGACCCCGTTGGACCGTGGGGATGGATCCCGGATGCTGGGGGGCGTTGCATGGCACCAGGTAGTATCATTGGGAAAGGTCCCGAGGATATGAGCGCCCTCAAATATGTCATCTCGGACGCCATCGATCGGACGCTTTGGGATAGGGCCTCTAGACACTAGAATGGCAAGGGCCTGCCTGAAGGAGCTGATCTACGCGATGCACGTCGGCATCTTGCTTCCCTGAGGAAGAATGGGGAACTGGAGATGGCAGGTGCCATCGAAGCAGCAATGGCGGGAGCCTCCTGGACACGTAGCAGGATAGCCACCCTGATCAGCAACAAGTTGGACTCCACGGACTGCCAGAGATGCGCTTGCGGCGAAGAGGAGACTGATCTTCATCGCAGCTGGACCTGTTCTTGCAATGTGTCTTTTCTACAATCTCTCAGACGCTTGTCCGACGTGCTCGTGATAATTGTGGAGAACTACCTTGCCTCTGGCTTCGAGGGATCGCACCTTCGTCTTGGACGCAAGTCGCTGAGCCGTCTGGCACCGCTCCACGAGGTTATGGGCCACAAGGTGGATCTTCAAGGCTGCAGGCACGTCTTGTTGGAGGCGATGCGTCTGGTGGGGAGCACACTGGTCGTATCATGTTATACAGGCCCTTCGTGAACCGACCTTGGATGTCAAGCTGTATTCCCGAGGAGGCGGCGTTCCCATGAAGCAGACCACCAACAGGGGTGAGACGACGGCTCTGCTCAGGGCGGTGGACGATCTCTTGGGGCTTGGAGTGCCCATCGCCTTTGTCACGGACCCGGGCTACGTCGTGAAGGGCTTAGCCAAACAAAACGCAGGTCGGCTGCCAAGAACCAACTTGGACCTCTGGCTGAAGCTGAAGCAGGTGTTGCTGCCACACCCGTCACTGCTCAATGTGGTCAAGATCGAGAGCCAGATGACAGTGGAAGAGGCTGCGAACGCGGGCACCAAGGTGGAGCACTACCTGGCCAATGCTATGGCTGACGAAGCGGCAGGCTTTGGGGCTGAGAAGTGTGCTGTGCCAAGTGCGGTGGTGTCGGCAGTGGAGCACGCTGCGGCGATCGGCAGAGCTGCGCGGAAGCACCTGGCCAAGGCCTTCTTGGCAGCTGCGGAGGCGGAGCCGAAGAGACTGCGCCCAACACGCTCAATGGCAGTTCGGTTCCAGCGCAAGGTCACGATGTCAGAGCACCAGGTTTTCAGTGGTATGGGAACGGTTGTTCATTGTTCTGCGTGTGGCTGCAGTGCTCGTGGACGGAAGCTGGAGCAGCTCTTGGAGGCGCCCTGTTTGGGCGGTGTTGTCAAGGGCAGTATTCAGCGAGTTGGTGACGCTGGAGTGTTGGTACAAGGAGTACATATTCACGTATCTCATTTGCTGGGTTACTTTAGGGGTCTGCAGATCCTCGCGCGCTTGAAGTGTGGGTGTGCCGGCAAGCACTTTCTGAGAGAGTGCAGCGGAGATCTTGGGCACTACGGATATCAGAAGTTGGACAAACTGGCGCGTGGCATTCTCCCGAAAAAGGGCGTGTCATGCATACTAGCAAGACGCCCGGCACCAGCAGCTTCTAACTTCATTCACCAGCTTGCTACTTTTACTTATCATGTCATCTTGATCCTTTGGAAGCTACCGCGGTTTTCATGGTGTAAGGCCTCCCTTTTCGAGGACGGTTTCGACGTGCATGTATTGCTGGGGGTGGCCCCTCCTGGGACCCCAGCCAGGTGCTTCGTCGGGGCGCTCTATTCCTGGGGGTGGCCCATCCTGGGACTCCAGGCGGCGGCCGCGGCTGTGCGGCTGCCTGTCCTCCGTCCTTCTCTTTTCCTCGCCCGCGCGTTTCGGAGGAGAGGCGCTCACGACCCGCGGAATACTAAATCCTCCTCCTCCTCCTCCTCCTCCTCCTCCTCCTCCTCCTCCTCCTCCTCCTCCTCCTCCTCCTCCTCATACTCCTACTCCTACTCCTACTCCTACTCCTACTCCTACTCCTACTCCTACTCCTACTCCTATTCCTACTCCTCCTCCGTTCCCTTTCCTGAAAAATCATGTCTCCCTGTCGCTCCCCGGAACCAGTTTTTAATGGCGGGCTGGGCGTTTCTCCTGAGACTTCCTCACCGCCCATGAATCTGAAGCTTAGAGAATTGGCAACAGCTTCGCAGATGGAGGGTGGGTGGTTTCCAAAATGTGGCTTTCGTTTTAGCGCCACGTATATCCGTTAAGAATTCGAAGAGCTTCACGGATTGAGGGCGGGTGGTTTTCAAATTGTGGCGCTCGCATTAGCGCCGCGCATATTCGTTAAGAAGAAGTTGAAGAGCTTCACGGATTGAGGGCGGTTTGCTTTCAAAATGCGGCTCTTGCCTTAGCACCGCGCGCGCTCGTTGACAAACATTGCAAGAGCTTCACGGATTGAGGGCGGATCGTTTCCAAAATGTGGTTCTCGCTTTATCGCCGCGCGCATTCATTCAAGTCACCAGCAAGGGTTTCACGGATTCCCATGATTCAGGACGGACTCAAGACTATCAGGGTGCAGCGGTTACGTTGATATGCTGTGTTGAAGTCCCAGGAATTGCGTTCTGGCGCGATCCAGGATCGTCCAGACGCAACAGTCAAGTTGATCCGTGGCGTTGGAATCCCGAGGACAATGTTTTGGCATGCTGCAGGGCCTTCAAACGGTTGTCTTCCAACGATGCAGTTCCCTCGGTGGATATGAACCTTGGCAGTGGCCTATGAAGAAGGAGCTTGGAGGGAGGGCCCAATCCAACAGCGCTGATGCTTCTTGACTTTACATTGGTCCTCCTCCTCCTCCTCCTGCTCCTCCTCCCCCCCTCCTCCTCCCCCTCCTCCTCCTCCTCTCCCTCCCCCTTTCCCTCCCCCCTTCCCCTTCCCTTCCACAATTACTCAATATGAATACTACTCTCCCTCTTCCCCCGATGGCGGCCTGAAAGTATTAGACCCCCCCCGCGTATTGTTTTTTACACACAGGATTCCCGCGAGTTGGGTTTTCGCCTGCGTTTTTTTTCAAAATGCTGCTCTCGCTGAGGCGTCGGCCTCATTTCTGTTCCCGAATCGTTCCGAATCGTGCTCCCGCTGCAGCGTGGGCCTCATTTTCGGATCGGTGTTTGGCCTCCGTCGTTCAGGATGGCGTTCTCGCCCCAGCGCGGGCCTCTTTCTCGCGCGCCCATCCGCCCGCCACCACCGCGCCGCACCACACACCACCACCACCAGCACCAGCACCAGCACCCACCAGCACCAGCACCAGCACCCACCACCACCAGCACCAGCACCACCACCACCACCACCACCACCACCACCACCACCACAACCACGCACACACGCACGCACGCACGCACGCGCACCACCACCCAGTACGCACGCGCGCGCGGAGCCACAGGTCCGCTACGACACGCGTCCGCGGATAGAGAAAATCAGCGCCATGGTAAGGGATGGGAGGGAGGGGTAGGACGTCAGATATGACGCGAGCGCACCTAGCTTGTCCTCCTCCCCCTCCCCGTCCCCCTCCTCCTTCTCCTCCCCCTCCTCCTCCCCCTCCCCCTGCTGCCGCGCCTCCCGTGGCCCTGCAGCTCGGGCCGCGCCCGCCGCCCGCCGCCCGCCCGCCATCCGCCGCGCTCACTCTGCGCGTCGACCCCCGCGGCACCCGGCGATGCCGCCATGAAGCGCGGCGCCGCGGCGAGGAAACCGCCAGCGGTCGCCGGCGCGCCGGCCAACGCAGCGGCACTGCAGGCGCGGCGCGCCCGCCAGGGCAGCGGCTCCTCGGAGGAGGAACGTACTGCGTCAGCACGCAACAGTCAGGTTGATCCGTGGCGTTGGAATCCCAAGAACAATGGTTTGGCATGCTGCAGGGTCTTCAAGCGGCTGTCTTCCAACGAGCCTTCAGGAGCCTATGCAGAGGGAGCTTGGAGGGAGGGTTTATTCCAACATCATTGATGTCTGTTGGGTTTACTCTGGTCCTCCTCCTCCTCCTCCTCATCCTCCTCCTCCTCCTCCTCATCCTCCTCCTTCTCCTCCTCCGTCTCCTCCATGCTGCTGGCATTCCCTCGTTGTCCCCTGTCGGGGTGGCCCTCTGGGAGGCCCTCGTCGCCACGGCTGGATTCGCTCCGAGATCCTTCTGGTCAGGACGCGCCCCAGGAGAGGTCTGGACCTGGAGAGCAGCGGTGTCGGTGCCTTCTGGCTTCCCCAGGCTCGGGCTCTTCGGCCGCGAGGGCCCTTGCGCTGGCGGGCGGCTGCGGGGCGGTCGCGGCAGCGTGGGCGCTGGCTGCCTGGCGCTCGACGCCCACCAGCTGGGTGTTGCCAGAGGTGTCCCTGGCCCACGGTGCCCCCAGGATTTCC
>CAUYUJ010008799.1:7500-17500 GCA_963575745.1 Prorocentrum cordatum | reverse complement strand
CTGAGTCGCTTTTTGACGGTCCCGAGGCCCGTCGAGGGCCCCCCGGGGCCGAACATAGCAACAAACCTCCCGTCCTGATTGCCTTTCGACGCGATCCTGTCTGGGACCTCGTGTCTCTGCCCCCTTCTACTGACCGACGGTGGCCTTTTCTGCCGCGGCGCCGGCGATCGCACGGCGCGGGGAGCCCGAGGTCGAGAGGCCGGGAGTGGCAGCGGCACGCCACGGAGAGGCGGGCGGGGGGGACAGACGAGGGCGGCCGCGGAGCGGGGACGGCGGGCAGGCGGAGCGCTCCGCGCAGGCAGATCTCCACGTCGGTGCTGCGGCCCGACGACGACGGCGACGTCGACGACGGCGACGACGACGACGACGTCGTCGCCGTCGTCGTCGACGACGACGACGACGGCGACGACGACGTCCCGGGGCGGAGTCGTCGTCGACGACGACGGCGACGACGACGGCGCAGCGGCGCAGCACGCCCCTGCAAGGGGTGGCGGGCATTACGCGTGTTCGCCGAGGGGTGTCGTCGACGACATGGGCGGTCGGAGCTCAGTGGGCCCTAGAAGCGGCAGGGCCCTTTTTCACCGGCTCCGTTTTGCCGTGCTTGTTGCCGGTTCCGGCGCCTTTGTTTTGCAGGTTCCGTCGCCGTTGTTTTTCAGGTTTTGGCTCCGGTTCCAATCCTAGGGCCGTTTTTTCCTGTTTCCGGTCGCCATTTCTTGGGGGTCTCCATTTTCAGGACAGGCTTTTTCGGAAACTATGAAAAACGGACCTGGCCCATCAAGGGTCGGAGCCCATAGATGCACATGGCGGGTTCCAGGGAAGGCCTCGCCTTCGGTGCCTCTCTCGCCTTCGGCGGGCGGCCGTCGGAAGCCAGCGGTAGCAGAACGACGTCGGGACCGCAGGCAGAAGCCTGCGGAACGCCCACAGAAAACGGCGGAAATGAAACACGTGGCAATCGTCACCTCCTCTGAGCATCGGCCAGGGGCGTTGCTCGGGGGGGGGCCCGGTCGCGGTCGATCGCCCAGGGGGTTCGACTGCCGCCCCCAGGGTTGGCCATGTCGGTGTTCCCCCAGGGCTGTCCGCCCCTGTTGCTGCCGCCGGACTGCGGGGCGGCGGGCTAGGAGCGGCGCGGTGGCTCCTCAGCGGTGCCGTGAGGGGTTTTCACCAGCGGGCACCTTTGAAACCCTTTCTGAACCTTGTACCATACGTTACCCTGTGCCCCCGAAGTTACCCCCCGGGGATAATACAGTTCGGGCATCTGGGGGATATTATGTATATATGTATGTATGTATGTATGTATGTATGTATGTATGTATGTATGTGTATGTATGTATGCATGTATGTATGTATGTGTATGTATGTGTATGTATGTGTATGTATGTGTATGTATGTGTATGTATGTGTATGTATGTGTATGTATGTGTGTATGTGTATGTATGTGTATGTATGTATGTATGTATGTATGTATGTATGTATGTATGTATGTGTACATCCAAACATACATACGTTTTGTCCTGGCAACTCGGATGTAAGGCTGCACGGTCAACCATGCAGAGTCACCACATAGACAGTACCACATACACAGCACCGCACATATTGCACCACGTAGATAGCATTACACGGAGGGTGGGAGGAGCAAGAAACATTAGAAATAATATGGAGGGGTGGGAGGGGCGCGAAACCTGTGGATAGCAATTCAGCGTTGATGATGGTACCGATCGTAATGCCACCCCCATGATGCCAAGATACAGCTAATATCGGTATTCCGCCCAGTGATAATCAAATTCGGCCTCGCCGCCCCCGCTCGCCACCAAAAATGAACTGCCCAGGGGTAATCATGATACAAAGGGTTACGGGGGGATCCTTCACCATCCGGGGGGGGTGCGGCTATCGATGTGTATATAAATGTGTACATATATGCGTAAGCCACCCCACTCGCCCGCAGTGGAAGAGTGGGCTGGCCGTGTGTACGTAAGTTGCATGGACTGGCGGCCATGGCCCTCGTCGGGCTCTCTAGAACACCCGCCCAGGTTCTCCTAGATGGCGCCGTTGCTTTACGCTCCTGCGTACGAGCGACACGCACACATACATGTATATGTATGTCTGTATATATGTATGTTTGTATGCATGTATGTATGTATGTATGTACGTATGTATGTATGTATGCATGCATGCATGCATGTATGTATGTATGTATGTATATGTAGATGGTTACATATGTATTAGAATATTTACACATATCTAAATGTGATATTCGGCACGACTGTACCATAACGCGAGAAATCCGAGAAGCGCCGCATCCGTTGAGAGTTCAGTTGGAACTTGAGGTCAACATCCGTGTGTCGCTTCTTTGGCTCAGGGTTTCTTTCAAGCATGGTCGTCCTTCAGCTGCTGGCCCTCGCCGCATAGCGGGTGGGCCCGTGGGAGCGGAGCTTGTTGAGTCAAAGGCCGATGGTGCGGACCAGCAGTCGGAGACGTCAACGGATCTGGTCGAGGTCGGGCGTGTCTACTGCTGCGCTGCCTTCGACGCTCGAGACCAGGCTCAGTGGGAGTATGTGATGAGGACCGACGGCGACTATGATGCAGCAGGTGGTTGTCAGTTCGCCAGCGGTCAGCAGTTATGTTGCAGTGGCGAGTACTTGGTGGGGTGGACGGCCAACTCTGCTGAGCGCGTGCAGTGTGGCCGTGTGCTGTATAATTTCTATTTGTTCGAGCTATGCGCGGCCAGACCGCCCAGTTCAGCGGCCACGTGCACGCATGTCCTAGAGCACGTGCTGATGGGCCCCACCGAGGTGGGGGGATTCTACTTGGAGTACCAGGCGACAGACCACTACGCGACGTGGCCCGAATAGTTCGGCCCCGAGCCCGCCACGGACGATATCGTCGAGAGAGTTGAGGTCGACGAGTACGGCATGCCGAGGGGCAGCCCCCATGAGGTGGCTGAGGAGCGCGCCGCCGTGAGAGGCCCGCGGGTTGCGCCGCGCCCTGCATGCCCCAGGCAGGCGCGGTCGGCGAAGGCTTTTCCACTCGAGGCCGTAAGCATGCGGCCGTCGGCTGCTGAGCCTGCGCCTCGCGGGAACGCCGGCCTGCGCGCTCGTTCGGTTCGATTGCGCGGGACGCTGCAACCCAACCCAGGCGCGAGGTCGTCCACCGAAACGGCCCCGGGGGGGGGGGAGGAGGAGGAGGAGGAGGAGGAGGAGGAGGAGGAGGAGGAGGAGGAGGAGGAGGAGGAGGAGGAGGAGGAGGTGAGAAGGCTGCGTGGCGGGCCCCCGAGAGGGGGGGGGGCGACGGCGCGGGCGGCTCCGCCGCTGGCGCGGTCGCGGAGGGGGCGAGAGCACTCTGCCCCGGCTGCTGCTCTAGGGCGGCGCCATCACGGGCGATTCGACCGACGTGCGGCTGTCGATGCTCGGCACCTCCAGCAGCAGCGGTGACGGGGCGGCGCCTGCAGGCCCCGCCACGCGTCGGGGGGGCCCCTGCCAGAGAGCCGTGAACTTCCCTGGCTTGCTGCCGGAGCAGGCCAGTGTCAGAGCGAGCGAGCGCGCCACGACCTGGGTCGAGGAGGAGGTTTCAGACGAGTTCCCGCCGATCTTCATCAAGTATCTTTTGAATGTGGTCATTTCTTAGAGCCCCAGCACTTTGAGTGGCTTTGAGGTATGCTGCAGGATGCGCGCGGTGTACGAGGCCGCAGATGCTATACTGTCTTGCAAGACGCCCTACGCCCCTGACGTGCTGAGCCAGCGCCTTCAGGCCCTCCACCTGCTCTCGCTTGACACGCAGTGGTCTGGGGCGCACTGGCTGGAGCTCATTCTTCCTCAGAACGGTCAGCTGGCCCCCAAGACGGAGGATTGCGAGATCGCGCGCGCGGTGGAGCTCGGGGAGCTGCGCCCCGCGGAGCACCTCGCCAAGCTCGGGCGGAGGGGGGGGGCCCGCGGAGGGGCGACCCCTTTCCTGCTGGCCAGCCTGGAGGGGGCCAGGTTCAGATGTCGCAGCCGCGACCTGGTGCCCCGACGCCCGCAGATCTCGTCGGGGACGCCCCGTTGCCCCCGGCGATGGGGCGGCTGCGGGCCGCCCGGCGCAGGGGCAGCAGCGGGCCGCGCAGTTGGTGGGCGTCGAGGGCCTGGAGAAGAGCGCGGCCATAGCTATTTCTTGGAAAACCGCCAGGGCCGCCCGCCCGAGGGACGCGCGGGACGCCTGCGGCCGCCGCCACGGGGAGCAGACGCAGGAGGCGCGCGGGCGGCAGGGCCGCCCCCGGCCGCGGGGCGAGGGCCAGCGGTGAATCATGACTTGCGGGCCGGATGGCCCATCGACTTGATCCTCTGCGCTGACTGGACACAGTAGAGGGCAGCTGTTTCAAGAGCTGCGCCCGACACTTTGCACTTGCTGGAAGTCGGCGCCGCTGCGGCAGCCTGGCGCCGACGGCAATGTTGGTCGGATGTGTAAGCTTTGCCTGAGAGTTCGCCCGCGCCTTCCCACGACTGGAGGGCCGCGGGCAAGGTCGCGCGACCCTCTGCCGATGACCCCCCCTGACCTCTCGCCCGCTCGGGCGCGGGTCGCGTCGCCGGACGAGCCGAGGTGGGGGCGGCGGCGGCGTCGTGGAGGAGGCCGCATCATCGCCCGTGAAATATGGAAATGCATGGCAATGCTATCTCTCGACTTCGAGTACGTTGGCAGAGGTGGCCTGGAGACTCGCCCGCGCTGCGCCTCATGCGGAGGGCCGCGTGCCAGACCATCGTCGCGCGCGTCGATGGCTTCGCGGGGGGCCCGCTGATGGGGCAGCCACGCATCGACTGGGGCAGGGGGGTCTCCGGGCCCAGGGTGGACTGCGCGGAAGTGGAGCGGGGCGAGACCTTGCCGATCCACCGCGGGCCCGGACCCAGGTCCACATCGCGAGCAGCGCGCAGCGCCGCGCCAGACGGATGAGTTTGTTCACGACCACATCTTCGAGTGGCTCGTGGACCCTGAGACAGTCGCCCCCCCCCCCCCCCCCCCCCGACCTCGGAGCGGTCCGCGGACGCGCCGAAGGCGAGGGCCCACTGCGAGCACCTCGAGGACTGGCGCGAGATAGCCGAGCACCTGAGAAGCATTGGCGTCCTGGGCGCCGCACGAGAGGAAGACGCCATCCCCCCCGCGCGGCCGGAAAGTTCTCGGCGGTCTCTTCACCCGCGAGAAGAAGGGCCAGTCGATCGAGCGCCTGGGCCGCCCCGCGCGCCCGGTCTTCCGCGCGATGCCCTCCGACGCCTGCCGCTGCAAAATCGCGGACGACGCGTCGACGCTCGCGGCCTCCACCTGCTGGGTCAGCGCGCGCCTACTCACTGGGCGCGCGATGGCACGGAACGCGGCGACCAGATGAGCGCCTTCTACGCGTGGAAGCTGCCCCAGGCCTGTAGGGGGTGGATGGCCGTCTCGGCGACAGCGCACGCCTGCGCCGCGGGACTGGCAGGCGACCGCCTTGTCTGAATCGCGCGCTGGGCCATCCCCATGGGCCGAGTTCTCGCGGTCACTCTGCGCTGGCACCTCCATCATCGCGCGGCCCTGCGTGCTCTGCGTCTGGGCGCGGGCCATCCTGGACCCGCCGAGTGGCGACGCGACCAGCCATGGACCCTGGCGCGACAGCGACCGCGCGCATGGTCGCAGGTCTACATGGACGGCTCCGACGCCCCTGAGATCCCTCGCGCCGCCGAGGCTTGCCGCGTCGTGGGCGCTCCAGGCGAGATGCAACTCGCCCTGCAGGAGGCCCGCGCGAGGGCCGAGGTTGCCTGCGCGGAGGTGAAGGGCCACGCGAGGCAGTTGCAGCGGGAAAGAACGGGCGGTTCACTCGACGGCCAGGCTGGCGCGATCAGGGCGCCGATCGACGGAGCGGTGGGGCTCGCGCGGTACCCTTTGCACGCTTTCGGCCGCCACTATTGCCCATGGCCCTTCGCACTCGCGTTGGTTGGACGTGCTGTCGCGGCGGCGGAGGTCAGGCGCCCGCTCTTCAGCCGCCCGGGCGCGGTCAGGGAGCTCTCGACCAAGGTGTGGGGAGGCCGCGCCAGCATGCGCGCGTCGCAGGAGCTGCCCATGTAGATCTGCTACCTCCACATCGCCGGCACCGACCGCGGGGCATCGCTGTCACGTGTCGCGACGGTTATTGATGCCTCGGAGAGCGGGCGGGGGCGGCGTCTGCGCCTCCACAGGTCTGACCCCCCTGGCGGACGAGCAGCTGGAGGCCGACCCTCGGCCGATCGGCGGCTGCGCAATCGGCGGCCGCGCAGCATGCCGGCCCAGACGTGCGGCGTCGTGCTCAGCCCGAGGTGCTGACCGTGAGCCTCTTCGACGGCATCGCGGCTCTCGTGGTCGCGGTGCCCAGGCTGCCCGTCGAAGCCATCGGCATGGTCCGCAGCGAGATGGACGGGGCCGCCTGGCGATCGGTCTGGCCGCGGTGGCCCCGGGGCCGCGGATTGGGGCGACGTCGAGCCCATCGCCCAGTCCGACGTCGGGAAGTTGGCCAACGCGTTCGCAGCTTGTACGGCGTGTGTCCATGGGTTATTGGCAGCTGCGGCCAGGACTTGAGGAGGCTCAAACTGGCCGGGGCAGGGCTGCGGGGCCGCGCTCAGGGCTCGTCTGCGACGCGCCCCAGGTCAGCGGGCTGCTGCGGAAGCGCTTCAAGAAGAAGGCCGTTTCCTTCGTCGAGAATGTCGCCCCGATGATCCCAGGCGACAGGGGCGAAATCACCCGGGGTGGACGCGGTGCCGGTCAAGCTGCGCTCCTCCACCTTCGTCTCTGCGGGGCGGCTTCGATGCGATTGGCGCAGCTGGCCCTGGGGGCCACGCGCGCGACTCACGGGGCCCTCCCGGGGCTCGGCAAGACCTGCATCAGAGTCGCCCGCGAGGGCCCTGACACCAGGAACTTCCTTTTATTTAGGCAACCCCCGCACGGGGCACAAAGCCACCTGGCTTGCGCAGCAGCTACTTTCGGCGCAAGGGCTGCTCGACCAAGAGCTCCCCGAAGAGGCCCTGCTCGGGGGGGGACTTGCCCGCCATCCTGGGCGAGGTCACTTCATGCGCGAAGGGCGCCACCGAGTGCGACAGGGCGCGCGCGTCGCCCCTCCCAGCTGAGCACCTCGCCATCGGCGACCGCAGCGGGAGCGACATGAGGATGGGCGTTGACTTGCCATGACAGCCGCGAGCGTGGCCTTGGCAACTGGAATAGGCGTGTCGCGGCCCCGCTGAGGTGGCTGGACAGGGCCGACGCGCGCATCGGCGGGCGCGGGCTGCATGCAGAGGTCGCCCCCTTGCTGGCGCGCTCATGGTTTTCCGAGCACCTCGACGCCAGCATAGGGTACATCGCGACAGACAACCCAACCGACGCGCCGTCCAGTCGACAGGGGAAGGCCAGAGCGAGGGCAGGCCGTTCCAGGAGCCCCAGAAAGGTCTTCATACACACCTTCAGTGGCAAGGAAGGCGCACTCGGCGAAGTGTCATGCTCGGCTGAGGATGCCGAGGGTCGCGGCCACGACGCTTGGGTGCATCTGTGCCGACCTAGGGGGGCTCCTCGACTATTGGGACGCTGCGGCCTGCGACCCATTGGTTCCCTGGACATTGATGAGGACGTCGCCGAGTGCATCGAGACGCGGTGGAGAGGCCGAACCTCTCAGCAAGGCCAACTGCGCAGTCGGCTCAATCGGCTTTTTCTTTTCCTCCGTGACGCAGATCCTGGGGCTGTCGTGGAGCCTCCTCGCAGCATGGAGAAGTTGCGAGCCGCCTGAGCGGGCCCCGCCCTTCACGCCCGAATCGCAGCCGTGGCCCAGGATGTCTGCGCACGCCTATCCCTGGGCTTCGCAGAGCTGCTGCGGACGACGGAGCTTTTCACCATGCAGTGTCAGCAGGCCGCCATCACCAATTGCATAGTCATCGCGCATGTCATCCGCGAGACAATTACATGCGTGGTCATCGCATATAGTCCTGCCTCAGTCGTTGTGGTCGCCCGTTGGGTCCACTGGGCCGCCCCGCTCTGCGCAATCAGCAGTCGGACGGCGTGCCAGTTCGAAGAAGTCTCAAGAGGCTGTTCAGCTTCTTCCACTTGCAGGCCAATCGGTTCCCGTGGTATGTCGGCGGGTTGGTACCACTGACGAATTTACGCCGCGCCGGGGCATTGGGACCACGACCATGCGCGGCCCCTTTGTCTCAGGCCTCGGCGTTTCCTGCCCGTCGGGCCCTCAGAGACATTTGGTCCCGAGGGCCCTGGTCCCTGGTCCAGGCGCCGCCCCGTCGGTCCCGCGCGTCCCGAGGGCCGCCTGGAGGTTTCCAGAGGCTTCCAGGGAGTCGTGACGCGGCCTGATGATTTGACGCATGCTTCGCTGGTGGTTGCCAGCGCCGCTAGCCACAGACATATTTGCGTGGGAAGGTAGAAGAAGTGCTATCAGTGATTATCTGCGCGATTATAACGTAACGCGCGAAATCTTAGAAACCGTCGCATCCGTTGAGAGATCAGGTGAAGCCTGATGTCGAGATCTTCTTCTTTGGTTTCCGTTCGCAAACCGCCCTATAGTGGTGTCAGGCCTGATTGGGCGGATGCGGATGGAATTCCCCATGACGCACAGAGGCTAGCCGCCCCTCCGCTCCGACCCTCTGTCTCAGGCCTCGGCGTTTCCTGCCCGTCGGGCCCTCAGAGACCTTTGGCCCCGAGGGCCCTGGTCCTTGGTCCGGGTGCCGCCACGTCGGTCCCGCGGGTCCCGAGGGCCGCCTGGAGGTCTCCAGAGGCTTCCAGGGAGTCGTGACGCGGCCTGAGGGTCTGGCGTACGCCTCTCCACCTTGTGTTTGATACTGCCGCTAGCCGCAGACCCCTTGGCGTGGGAAGTTAGAAAGATGTGAGATGTATCTACATAGGTACATATAGGGATATCTGCATACACACATACAGTGTGTGTATTTGTACATGTAGGTCTACGTGTGTATATGTGTATGACTACGGCTATGGTTATACATGCGTATGTAGCTGCCAGTATATACATGTATATGTATTAGTACGTATATGATGTGTGCGTGTTTACACATAAGACGTAAGTGTGTACAAGTACATATAGATGCAGACGTACATGTACTCGTAAACGATTATGCATGTGATATGTATGTTGAAACACCATACTGAAGTGTGTAATTGTATGTAGCTGCAGGCGTACATGTACTCGTCGATGCATATGTATGTGAATGTGCATATGGATACTCATGTGTGTTTGTCAATGTGTATGTGCATCTGCATTTACCTGCGTATGTGCACGCGCATGTATAATGCAATGCGTATGTCAATGTTCAGGTAAGCGTATACGTATATGTAGACATACGTGTATGAGTATTGTTGTATGCCTGCATACGTACATGGGCATATGTATATGCAGACATATTTGCGCATGTACAGGTACACGCATATGCATATGTATACGTCTCTGAGCAGGTGTATGTGTATGCACGTCTGTGCTTGTAAGGTTTCATGTGTATGATCACGTGCGCGTACGTGTATATGTGTATGTGTGTAAACTACGCATAATTCGATGCATATGTATTAATGGTGTTTGGTCCATCCCGCCATCGTGCCTTGGTGGCAGGTCAGAAGCCTCTTGGATTCCCGCGAGAAAATCTGGGACGGCTTCTCGGAAGCCTCTTGGAGGCGGCTTGGGGATGTTTTCGGGGCTTCTCGGTTGACTCTTCGGGGCCTGGTTTGGGCCTCTTGGGGGCCTGATTTTTGCCTCTTGGGGGCCTTCTGGACCTCGCAGCTCCATGGGAGGCGGGCCCGTGCTGGCGGTCTGGGAGATCGCCCTGGGGCGGAGGGCTCGACATGCCGATGCGTGTGTGTGCCCCATCTGGGGTCCCTTTGGGGCCTCTCTTGGGCCTTCTCCTGGGCTGTCCCAGAGGCCTCCTGGGCCGCTTTGGGGCCCTCCTTGGGGGGGCGCAGGGAGCGGAGCCGGCAGACAGCACCGAGAGGCCTGCGGCCCCCTGCGTATGGATCAGGCAGAGGCCGTCCGCCCCGG
>CAUYUJ010008799.1:0-2500 GCA_963575745.1 Prorocentrum cordatum | reverse complement strand
GAAAACCCTGGCACTGGTGAGAACACTGAGCGTTCGGGTAAAGTGATTGTTGTTGTTGTTGTTGTTGTTGTTGTTGTTGTTGTTGTTGTTGTTGTTGTTGTTGTTGTTTGTGTTTGTCTTTGTATTTGTCTTTGTCTTTGTCTTTGTCTTTGTGTTCGTGATCGTGATTGTGTGTGTGGGTGGGTGGGTGGGTGGGTGGGTGGGTGGGTGTGGGTGTGTGTCTGCGGGGCCTGTGCGCGGGGGGCACGTGCCCCACGGGCGCACTGCATGCGCGCCTCAGGACAGCAGCGGAATGAGGGACACACGATCATCGCCTCCTCTCCAGCGGAGTGAGCGTGAGTGGAGTGAGGCAAGGGGAGAGTTGGAGGCGGAGGATGACCACGAAAAAGAAGAGCAACAATAAGAGCGGGACGAGCAGGGTGGCGGAGGGGGTTGCGGCATAACTGTGTCGCGCTTCTGCTCCGCCGGCGGTGGGTTACAGGACGGGCTCTTGCCCCAAGCTGGGCAGAGGAGATAGCGGAATCGGGAGCAGCACCGCGGCAGCTCAGAAGGTTCAAGGGGTGGGAAAGTGGTGGTGGAACGAGGCCAGCTGCTCGATCCCACCTCGCGGGGAAGGAAGCAAGGAGGAGTGGGAGGGGGAGGGAGGATGATCGAAAATAACAAACCGGCATAAGCATAGGCTTCAGGAGCTCCGCTCGGATTTCCTGGATCGGCGCTGGGCCCTTCTGGCGCGGCCCTCCGTCAGTTTCTGTCTATGTGCCGTTTGTCGTTTGCCTCGTGTGAATAAGGGAGGAACGCGGGGGGAGGAATGAGGCTCTGAAACACGAGAGAAAGGTGGGAGCGTGCGGCTGCCTCCTTCCTGGGGGAAAGGCGCGGGGGGTGGGGGGGAAGCCCAGTCTCGGCCATGTCGCTGGGCAACAGAGGAGCCGGAGCGGAAATCATATACCATATACCCCCTCCGCTTCCCTTTGCCCTCCCCCCCTTTGCCTCCCACTCCCCCATGTTAGCTCTCTTTCTCGTCCCTCGCCCCCCTCCCCTGTCCTCCGTGCTTTCGCACTGTCCCCCGCCCCCCTGTCCCCCTGCCTTCCGTTCCTTCCCAGTGTCCCACGGCCCCCCTTCCCCCTCCCCTAGTGCCACTCCCACTCCCTTCTCCCCCGTGCCTTCCCTGCCCCCTCTCTTTCTCGGCCCTCGCCCCCCCCTCCCTCCACAGGATCACTGTCGCCCTCCTCGTGAACACGATCACCCTTCTCACTCTTGCTCCTCTCGCCTCCTCCTCGTCCTCGGATGGGGGGAGGGAGATGGTGGAAGAACAGCTCACCAAACCGACGCCGCAGCCTCTGAGGATGGAACAGCAAGCCAATGGAGGTCCAGATAGACGAGATGTACCAGAAGGGCATCAAGGCTCGCGGCCTCGTGGCTCGAAGCCTCTCTTGGATCATATGGGTCGTTCCGGGAGAGGGCCTCGCCTTCAAGGGTCGAAGGAGTTAGCAGTGGTCGTTCCAGGAGAGGGCCGTAGCCATTTTGGCTCAAGATCGCGTTGGGCACTCCGCGCGTTGGGCACTCCGCGCATTTATTCGGGTCCACTCTTGCCGATCCCCAGAGACCGACGCCTGCCATGCCGGCGAGCACGAGGCAGCCAGGCACCCCAGTGCGTGGAGTGCTAGGCGGGGCGCCCTCTGTTGCAGCGCCAGTTGAAGTTGTGGTCATTGCTACTCCTGCCTCTCCTGCCACTCCTGTCGACAAGCGGGCCCGCCTTAGTAGCCCCCTGGACGACTTGGATGACGACGACCTGCTGGACAACGGGGGTAAGGTGAAAGACAGGCGGTCCGTGAGCCCGATCCGGCAGCCGGACTTTTCGTGTGCCGAAGCCGCCATCATGGACACGGAGCCCGTGACGATGGGCGGGATCGCCAAGCTACTGCAGCAGCAGCTGGCACCTATGACATCTGTGGTGGACGCCCTGCGCCGCGACTTCGGCAAGCTAGAGGTTCAGGTCACGTCCCTCGGCGAGCCCCTGTCCGGCCGCATGGAGGACGTGGAGGCGGCAATCATCAGCACCGACCTGCGCGTAGACAAGCTGGAGGACATGATGCGGCAGGCCCCCCTGACGAGCGAGGCAGTGGAGGCTATGATCGACAGCCGTTGCAAGGAGCTCTTGTTGAATCGCACTTCTTCTTCGTCGGTCACCGCGTCCCTCACCTCCAACGGCCAGATGACGAACAAGCGCTTGGTGACGATGGTCGTTGGCAACATGGACGGCTTTGGCGACCTCTCCCACGCCACCGAGTGGTTGGAGAAGACGTTGGTGTCCCTCTCAGCCCCTCCACCGTCTAAAGTTTACAGCAAAGGGGCATTTAGCGGAATAGTGTTTGCAGATTTTCTCAATACGGAGGCGCGCGACAAGGCAGTGGAGCTCCTTCGCAGGGCTGGCTGCACAAACGGAGACAAGAAAATTTGGGCCACTGAAAACCGGTCTGCGCCAGAGCGTGCCGCCCGGAAC
>CAUYUJ010008798.1:17500-38044 GCA_963575745.1 Prorocentrum cordatum | reverse complement strand
TGGTTTTCGGATACCCTCCTCGCTCAGGCGGGGCCTCCCTGGAGGTGTGGGAGGGGCACGAAACCATGTAAACAGTATGGTTTTCGGATACCCTCCTCGCTCAGGCGGGGCCTCCCTGGAAGGGTGGGAGGGGCACGAAACCATGTAAGGATACCCTCCTCGCTCAGGCGGGGCCTCCGTGGAGGTGTGGGATGCGGCACGAAACCATGTAAATAGTATGGTTTTCCGATACCCTCCTCGCTCAGGCTGGGCCTCCCTGCAGGGGTGGGAGGGGCACGAAACCATGTAAATAGTATGGTTTTCCGAAACGCTCCTCGCTCAGGCGGGGCCTCCCTGGAGGGGTGGGAGGGGCACGAAACCATGTAAATAATATGGTTCTCCGATAACCTCCTCGCTCAGGCGGGGCCTCCCTGGAGGGGTGGGAGGGGCACGAAACCATGTAAGTAGTATGGTTTTCGGTATGGAGTGGTATGGAATGGTATGGTAGGTATGGTATGGTACGATATGGTATGATATGGTATGGTATGGTACTGGAGGTATGGTATGGTATGGTACGGTGTGGCATTGGTGTGATATGGTATGGTATGCTATGGTACGCCATGGTATGGTATGGTATGGCATGGTACGTATGGTGTGGTATGGTATGGTATGGTATGGTATGGTATGGTATGTGTGGTAGGAACTATGGTATGGTATGGTGCGTGTGGTAGGAATAATATTGTGATGTATGGAAGATGGAGCGGGAGGCGGGTGGGAAGGAGAGGGTGTTCTGGGAAAACAAGAACCCCACTCAGGACGTGGGGAAAAAGAGAGGGAAAAAAAAGAATCGACGGTCGCTGACTGAGCGTGCACCCCCTCGCGTCCAGGGCTGTCCTGCTGGCTGTACGCATACAGCAGCAGCCCGTAGACGGTGACGGTCGGGCGGGGCGACGGGGCGAGGGGGGAGGGAGGCAAGCGGCAGCAGCAGCTCTCTCGAGGGGAGGGAGACACGCTGACAGCTGGCACTACTGCCCCTCATCCCTCTCACTGCTCCCGCTTGGACGTGAGATCTCCCAGTCGAATCTCTGCACTCCGTAGTCTGACTCATCAAGCACCCGGATGATACTATGCAGACGCTCCAGCTCATCTGTCAGGTAGCTAATCTGACTGTCTAGGTTGCGCCTGGTGGTGACGCGATCTGCCTCCAAGTGCGTGTCATTCACAACTGGGCTCATGATATTGTCTCTCTGGAGCTGGATGTAGCTGAGCTGGCTGTTCAACATACTGCACTGCCCCAGAATGATAGAGTAGTGATCCCTCAGGACGCGGCCCGTCGACAGGTGTGCCTGCTGCGCAGCATGCACACGGCTCAGGTCATCATTCTGGTTCTGGCGCCTGCGACCTGGTGCTGCCTTTGAGCGGATCGGGCCAGGAGGACCAGGAGGGGGGCCTGTCGGCTGGCGAGGTACTGGCACTGCATTCGCACCCGTAGCAACAGCTGGCGCAGCCTTCGCTGCGGTCGCTCCCGTCGCAGATGCTGGCGCGGTTGCCATGGCACTCGTCCGTACAGGCAAGTACAGTCAGCGGCTCAATGCTGTTCCCCTGCGACAGCTCGATCGAGACGTCTACACTCAACGACATCTCTCCTCTCCCCCGTACTATGATACTGTGCGTCTTCAGTGTAAAAAATTACTGTCCACTTAAATACGTATATCGCAACTGTTGGGACATCTGACGCCTAACGAATTCAACTGCTCTGACTAGCTGCCCGACTCTCTGCACCCCGTTGTCCCGCATCTTGTAGATATTCGCAAGCTTCCGAGGGTCGCGGGCAAGTGCACGTGCATGCTGCATCACACGCTCTGGAAATTCCTCAGCTGGCGCTCCACCGTCCTCTCCAACTCCGTCCTGGGCCCTGCTCCCGTCGGTTTGGTTCCCCCCGCTTTGATCAGCCCCAATGTGAAGGCGCTCTGGAAGGACCTCATGTCGACCGTGGGCACTTGAGCTGGGGGCCCCGTGGCCAGGTGGATCACCGTCCTGAGGTCGGGGCTCATGTTGAGTGAGTACTGAAGTTGTGCCTTGCGCTCCTGCTCTGGCGCTCCGTCTGGGCTGCAGCATCCCCTCAATCGGAACATCCTGAAAAACTCGTCCACGCATGCGTTCCCGTACTCCTCTGGCCCTGCTGCTTCCATCCAAGACGCGAGTACATTCTTGGCTTCTCCCTCTGTCCCGTCGTCCCCGAACGCCTCGTGCATCGCCCCGATCACCCCCGCCGCTATGTGCACGTGAGGGGGGGGGGGACCAATTTGTGTCCTTTGCCCGCTTCCTTTACAGCCTGGTGGCACCCCTGTCCAGCCTCGAAACCTTCTCGAATAATTGCGGCTGTGCGCGGGAGGGTCCACAACTCGGTGCATATGTTGGCCACGTCTCTCTGCTCTGCTGCGACGCGGAGGGTTAGCTTCTGGACAGTGACCAAGGCTTGCTGGAGTTCTGGGGCTGCGGCGACGTTGTCTGCTCTCACTTGCTTGTGCCCTCTGCCCTTGCCACCTCCTCCTTTCCCAGACGTCTGCTGGCCCCCGCTGCTGCTGTCCGCTCCGCTGGCTCCTTCCACCGCCCCCTTCTTCTTCGCCGACGCCCAGGACACTCCCATCTCTTCCAAATCGCACAGTGTGCGGTCCAGGGTGGTGACACGTGACGTGCGTCTGAAAGTCCTCCAAACTGCTAGCTTGATGCTGGCAGACACTACAGATCAGCTCACTCTCTCTTACCTCAATCAGCCTGTGTTCCCACTTCGAAAGAGCAATGTAGCAGATGCCCGTCCCCTCTGCCGCCCTTGCTGCACGATCCGTTGCCACTCTCTGACTGGAAAAGATCGATCTGCACCACGGGCACTGATTCGTAATTACAAGCTTAGGTATGAGCGGCTCTAGATTGTGCTGTACTCTCCTGCGTGCTGCCAGTGCTGCTGCTGTCCGAAATCTGCACCCACACACCACGTCCGTCCCCTCTGAGTTCACGCTCCTATAGTCGCACCAAAATATTGTATCCAGTTCCGTTGGGTTTACCTCCTCGGGCTCTTTGGTTTCGGTATGTGGCCTACTTTGTGTCCATTCTCTTGCTATGCCATTCAACACTGAAGGGTCAGTCTTAAGCCATTTCTCTTTTTCTTCGGTTCCATCAGTAATTAAACTCATGCCGCTCGACCGTTTATCGTACCACTCCTGAAATTCTTCGCCATTATTTGCAAGGTAGCGCATGTCCTCCAAGTACTGCGTTGCCCACGGTGTGGGCTGTGTAATATTATTGTGCTCGCTGGTGCGCTTTATCCCTATGCTCTGGTCACTCTTAGACGTGCCGAAGACTGCTGCTATGACTGCCTCGTGGTCGTTCGGGAACTGCGACCAACGCTGGCACCATTTTAGCCTTCTAACTCTGAGCTCGTCTGCACTCCCATTGATCCTCCACTCCCTGAACACTTCCTCCACCGTCGTTGTCCTCTTCCTTCCCTGCTCGTCAGTCCAACAGTTCTTTCCTCTCGACAGATATCTGAGTAACTTACACAGCATGACGTCAATCGCGTCCGTGTACTTCTTACCTGTGACAAAACAAGACAACCCGCTCAATGCTGCCCCCACAATAAATGCCATGAACATGTTTCGCTTGATCACCTTCGAGGTCTTGGGCGACCAGAATGTGACACGCTGTCTCCACGCTGCTCTTGCTGCGTCGCAGCGCCTCCTTATTTCGTTTCCTAGCCCCTGGTCCGAAGGTATATAGGGCCCCAACACTCTCATCTCTCGCAAAGCCTCCCCCCTGAGTCCACTAGTCTGTTTCCTCAGGGCTCGCGTGCAGTGGTAGCTTCTTTCGCCTCGTAATACTAGAAGGTGGTCTGTCTTGTCAGGGTCCTCCTCGAGTCTACCACTTACCAGGTTCCTCTGTTCTACCACTTCCCCTTTTCTTGCTGCGAAAGGTAGCACCGTTATTTTTGTAATATCGTCCATGAATGTGCTAATGCTCAAGTCGTAGTACTTCTCATTTATGGGGTGCAGAGTGTCATTCACCTGCTGTCCTTCCTGTTCCCTCTCTCCCTTTAGCCAGCCTGTGACGATTGGGTTGTAGCTATCATTGAAGTCGCGGGGGGCCAGCGTGAAGCCCATCTGGGCCCTTTTGTTGCTTTTCAGGTCAACCCTTTCGTCGGCTGCCTGCAGGGGCAAAGCAGTGTGCTCCAACGCTCCGCATGCGTACGGAATGTCATGCTCCTTTGTGGTGCGATCAATTTGCTCTCGGAGTGATGCTCTGTCGGTCGATGCGAATGCGTTTGTGCAGTCAGAATTGCTCATGATAAGCGATCTACCTGCCTGCTCACATCTCCACTTCGTGGCCAGCAATACTAGCACTGCATTGTCCCTTGACCTATGCGCCAGTCCTCCGTGTGCAAAGTGAGGTCGAGTAATATGCAACGCTCTTTTATGTATCCCACTGTGCCATGCCATGCCAGCTGCGCAGTACGCGTGCATGATACGCTTTCCCGCTATTCCTAACTTGTTGTTTGCTTTCTCTGCTGCGAAGCTATGTGATCGTAGCATGTCTAGCGGTATTGCGTGGCATTGTCTGAAGTGCTCCATAATCCTCAGCAACATCTTCGGTGCATCATATTCTACTTCACTAAATAATGGCATTCCCACTCCCGATAGCTCCGTTCTGCCAAACTGCCAATGCGGGTCCTCAATCACTTCCTGCGCTGGCACTCCCTCTGCGCGCTGACGCGCTCCTACGGTTTCGCCTGGGTTCCAACCTAGCTTCTGCAGGATCGTTCTTCCGTTGGCTAGGATGTAGTGCGCGCTGTACTTCTCAAGCTCCTCCTCGTCCCCCTCCTTCTCCGCTGCCCTTATCCTTTGTGCTTCTAGTCCCTTCGTTTTCTCCGTTGGTCCAGACAAGTTGATATTTGGCTCGATCAGCATCCACGCCAATTCTACTGGGAAACCCCACTCTGGATATGCACGTCGTTTTTTTGCTTTTCTGCAGTGCGCTTTCATGGCCTTAAGATATGTCTGCACTCTGTTTTTTAGGTCACTATCCGAGGGGAGGAATGGAAAGTCACCGTCGCCCAGCTCGCAGTCATCTGCGCAGTCCTGCCTAGTCTTCTCCCAGTCGAGCGGGGTGCACGCCAGCCCTCCCTCATGCGGGTCACGACCTAGCTCCTCCCTCCACTGCTCGCCTGACCAGTGACAACGGTGGCTGAAGTAAAATCTCTTCTTTGGCCCCCGCCCGTTCCGCTGATTCTACTCTTGGTCTGTGCATGTCAGCGAATATGTTTTCTTTGTATGCCTCCCATATCTTTCGGACGATACCTTCTCGCTCTGCGGCTACATGTGCTTCCCTGAGCTCCTTCAGTGATGCAGTCACTCTCTTCAGTTCCTCCTCCACCTTTGCCCTGCCGTTCTAAGTGCCCTCCTCGTGTAGTCCTTCCCTGTGCTGCCTCCTCTCCTCCAGTAGCTGCATCCGTCTCGTGCGCATCATGCTGTATGTGCTGTCATTGCTGCGCGCTCCCTGCTTGAACGTGCCGTGCAACGCCGCATTCACACACTCCACGTACTTTTTCCAAAGGAAATCAGGGGACTTCTTAGAATACAGCTGCTCCCAGATATCGGCAGGTACCTTTTTTTATCTGTTCGTCTATCTTTGTGAATAATTCTTCTCTTCTGCAACCTTTCTGCAGGCACCTCATCAGGCACCCCCGATCTATCTTGTCATTGTCACCTGTCGGGTACCCGCGGTTGGTGATTGACATCTCCACGTGTACACCTATCGGGATGTGGTCCCTAAACCTCCTATCTGGGATCATCTGGAGTCTTTTTGCTGCTCTATATAGGCAGCTGCACTGAGATACAAGCGGGATGGCTCCAATGGGGACAGCCACGTGATCGATATGTGACTCTTGCCCCTTGGGGCCGTAAAAGGTGGGTCCGTGTTCGTAGAAAGTAGTTACCACTGCCAGCCCGTTCGTGTAGCAGAACTCTCTGTATGCCCTACCATTCTCGTTCTCGCAACACAGGTTTTTTCCTCCTAGGGTCACACTTCTTGTCCTCTGCATGGTGCCGTCCTCATCTCGATGTATTCCTAGTCCACTATTTACGTCCCCTCCTATTACGATCGCACATCTCACCCCAAGTGCATCCAGCTGCTGATCTATCCACCTGAATACTCTTTCTGCAACCAATGAGTGCTTCGCGTCACCCATCGGGGCGAGGTAGATACAGAAGGCCACGAAGTCAACTTCATTCGTCTGAATACGAATGCCGCCCACCCGCCCTCGTATTTGCACTGGAGGTACATATACAGTGTGCAGCGCTCGACTAGGAATCCGATTGTGTACCATGATCGTGACCGCGCATGCGTCCGACACCAACTTTCCTTTCCTCTTCCCAAAGTGCACTCCCCAGTGTCGTGCGTGTGCATGCTGTTGCGCTCCGTGGTCGGGTTGTGCCACTTGACATGTCCCTGATACTAGCACTACGTCCCACGACCCCAACTCACTGGATATATCTTCGTGCCTCTCCTGCGATGCTGACGACGGGTTGTACGTGCACACTCTCATCGTCAGAACAACTGCAAGAGTCCTCCCAACACTTTTCATGCATGCAGTATGCCTCCTGCAGGAGGGGGAGGTGAGGTACAGTATCCTCGCTCCTGATGGGGAAGGTTTCCTACCTTGGAGCGGGCTGCCCGCGCGCTGTGCACGTCTGAACCGGCAGCTGACGAGGAGGAGGAGGAGGAGGAGGAGGAGGAGGAGGAGGAGGAAAAGGAGGAGGAGGAAAAAGAGGTGGAGGAGGAGGAGGAGGAGGAGGAGGAGGAGGAGCTCCAAACACTCAAAGGCGGTGCCTCAAACCGAGCCCCCAGACCCACCCTGGGGTGCACTCCGACCAGCCTTGCAGGGCGGACAGCCGTGGCGACGAGCCCCCAGGGCACCCCAGGGAGGTCGAAGAGAGCTGGAGCTCCGACGGAGGCTCCGAGCACCCCCCGAGAGGCGTGCGCCCAGCCGTTGGGCGCCCCTCGGAGGAGGGGGAGGGCAACGAGGAGCACGGCCGAAATCGAACTGGCTGACCCTCTCCTGAGGCACCTCTGGCTCTGGACGCTGCCATGGTGCAGCGCACGCCCAGACGTGCGATGTCCTGATCTTGTTGTTGTTCAGGCGGGCCCCCCAGCAGTCCCGAGGCAGAGGCGGCTTTCCATACCGAGGCGCTTCTCGACGGCCCCGAGGCCCCGCCAGGGCGCCCAGAGGCCGAAAACAACCAAAAGCCTCCCGTCCTGATTTTTCTCGACACGAGCGAACGAAACGAGGCGGGGCTCGCGCGTGGGAACGCGCAAAGGGGGGGGGGGGTCTGGCTCCAGAACTCTGCTTCGTGCGACTGTTTGCAGCCGCGCGTCCACCATGGGGGAGACCCCACCTGCTCGAAACAGGAGCCAAAAACAGCCACGATCCACTCCATTGAGGAGGGGGGGGTGCGAGGCCTCGCACCGATCGGCCGAGACGGAGTCGTTCATTGGACGGCCCCGAGGCCCCGCGAGGGCGCCCAGGGGCCGGAAGAACACCCAAAGACCTCCAGTTCTGACTCCGTCACGGCGCGAGCACGTCTGGGAACGAAACGAGCAGGAAACCAGCAGGCACCGATGCCGCTACACATACTCCCCGGACCCCTCCCTCTCCCGGGGGGGGGCGCTCCGACCGGGACCTCGAGGCGCATCCGGCGGCGGGCGGTGGCGACGAGGGCCGCCCGGGAGGCCAAGCAAAAGAGGAGCACGAGGGAAGGGTAGAGTTATGGTGAAGGCGGGCGTGTCCCCCTACAGGGGGATTCTGGGCGAAAAATGAAAGATGCTCGGAAAAGACCCCCCAAATACTCAAAAATAATCAAAAAGTAAATCCCAGACTATTTTCTGGACTATTTTTGAGCATATTCCCCTGTAGAGGCACAGGCCCGACGTAAAGGTATGGGCACCTTCCCCTCCTCCGACGGAGCGAGGAGGGCCTCCGCGCAGCTCCCGGATCCTGCCTCGGCCCCCCTCTGAAGAGAGAGGGCGGCGCCGCGGGGGCTCCTGGAGCCCGCAGCCTGGACGAGCGCCGCGACGGGGGGCGCCGCGGTCGGTCGGGGCGCCCGCGTGCAGCGATCCGGGGGGGGGGGCGCCCGCCCTGACTATCCAGAGTGCTAGGAAGCAGCCCTCCAGACCTATAGACCTATGTTTAAATCGGGCGCGTTCCCTTTCTATTTTTGAACATTCCCCCTGCAGAGGGACAGGCCCGACTTAAACCTATGCGAACTGCCTTAAAAACCTCGACGGGAATCTGGGCGTCGAGGTCCTGGGTGCCATTTCTTGGTTGCCCTCCTGGCAGGTCAGGGCAGACGAGGCGAAGCCACGGCGTCGCCCCCCCCCGCCTCCCTCCCCAAAGATCCTGGCGTTGCACTGTATTCTTAAGTCGTGCGTGCCCCCCTACAAGGGGATTTCCGACGAAAAATAAAAACACACCAAAAATAATCAAACAATAACCCAAAAATAGTCTGGGGACTATGTTTTGACTATTTTTGACCTTTTGGGAGCATTGTTTGAATATTTGCTATGTTTCGTCAAATATCCCCCCCTGTAGGGGGACACGCCCGACATACCTGTATTCACACCGGGCGTTTTCTCGTCAGGCTTCGGGCCCTGGAACCTCACCGCTCGATGCAGCTCGAAAAAAATAGTGCCTAGAGCTCTGGTCTGCGGCTCCGGTCGTGACTCTTGGCGATGCTGCATCTTGTTTCGCAGCGCCGGATCTCAGGACCCTCCTCCTTGTCCCTCCTCCTCCTCCTCCTCCTCCTCCTCCTTCTCCTCCTCCTCCTCCTCCTCCTCCTCCTCCTCCTCCTCCTGGTCCTCCTCCTGGTCCTCCTGGTCCTCCTGCGTCCTCCTCCTGGTCTCCTGCTCCTGCTCCTGCCCCTCCTCTCCTCCTCCTCTCCTCCTCCTCCTCCTCCTCCTCCTCCTCCTCCTTCTGCTCCGCCTCCTCCTCCTCCTCTCTCCTCCTCCTCCTCCTCCTCCTCCTCCTCCTCTCCCTGCTCCTGGTTCCTGGTCTTCCGGTCCCTCCCTGGTTCCTGCTGTCCTCCTGCTCCTGCTCCTCCTCCCTCCTCCCTCTCCTCTGCTGCTCCTCCTCCTCCTCCTCCTCCTCCTCCTCCTCCTCCTCCTCCTTCTCCTCATCCTGCTCCTCCTCCTCCTCCTCCTCCTCCTGCTCCTGCTCCTCCTCCTCCTCCTGCTCCTGCTCCTCCTGCTGACCAGGCAGGTGGCTTCTTTTCAAAAGCAGGGGCCTTCCTAGAAGGCACCGCAGGCTTCCAACAAGGCTGCTTCGAAGCAGGGCGGGCTTCCAAGAAGCCCCTCCGCTTCTGAGAGCATCCCGGGCCCAGACACCCGATGCCTCGATTTGTGCTCGATACGAGGTCCCCGGGAGAAAATCTGACCCTTTCCCCAGGACCAGGTTTCCACCCAGAGTCGTTTTCGACGGCTCCAGGGCCCAGCGAGAGCCCCTGAGGCCGAGAGCTGCCCCAAAAAACATCCCGTCGTGACCCTTTCTGGCACGACGCGAGCACATCTGCTCGAGGCCCCGAAGCCGTGTGGAGACCTCGGAATCCCCAACGACCTCACCGCACGGTCCGCAGCTCGCCACCGAGACGCTGAGCTCCCACGACAGCCGCAGCGACGAAGTGGACGTCGAGCACCTGGACGAGCCGGCCTCCCGCCGGCCTCCCGCTGGCGGAAGCGGCGGCCTCGTCTGTGTTCCGCCGCACGCCGCTGGCCTGCCGCCGCCTCCGCGGCGGCGGTCGCGGCTGCGGGCAGCCGCGCGGCTCACCAGTCGGGGCCCCGGGAGCCCCGCCACATGGAGGCCTCCCAGATGGGGGTCCGAGTGGGGGGCCTTATGAGAGAGGCCCCAGGCGGCCTCCGAAGGCCAAGAGCCACCTTCGAGCCTCGGAGGCTCCCAGATAGCAGCTCCTCCGATCCTCGAAGGCACGGGCCCGTTCTGGAACGCTCCCCGTGGAGCACGGCCCTGACGCGAGGGCCCCCTCCCGAGCTCAGGGTGGCCCCCACATAGGCGTCTCGGCTGGGACCCCCGAGCCACGGGGGTCCCGGCCCCGACCTCGCAGGCTGCGTCTATCGCAGCGGCCGCGCTGTCTGCAGACGTCTACGCTCCGCACGCGTCCAGTACTGCATCGGCGCCCTGCACGTACCCACCTCGCAGGTGTCCAGCACGCGCGCAAGCATGAATCCCGTAACTATGCCACCAACATATATACACACACACCCTCCGAGGAGCTTCGCTTGTACCTTCAGGGAGGGCGGCGGTGTGTAACATCGCTGGCGCTCAGTGGTGATTGATACACCACCACCCTCCCCTGAGGCCCAGGAACAATATTCTGGAGGGCGCATGGTACAGAAATATGTATGATAGATTTGAATATGCATTGATTATGCAGTTGTGCATATACATGTGTATGTGTATACGTATATACATATATAGATGTGTGGTGGAGCATCCGCCCCGCAGGCACGCCCGCACGCGTCTGTGTGCGCAGCGGCACCCAAGGGGTCCACACGGACGCCGGAGACCGGGAAGCGAGAGCGGCATGGGGGCATATGCCCCAGACGTCGGCCTTCCAGGGGCAGCTGGGCTGGGCCCACCGGCCACTGGCTCACCACGCGGTATGGTCACCGCACTGCTCGGGTTAGGTCGGGCACGGACCCCCTACAGGCGGATCTTGGGCGAAGAAAAAAAGTAGCCAGAGCAGAGTCGAAAATAGTCAAAAAGAATTGTCGATAAATCGTCCCCATTTTCCTATTTTTGAATATTCCTCCTGTAGAGAGACGTGCCCGATTTAATGCTCGGGGGCTCCCGAGTCTGGGTGATAAGCAAGAAAAGGACCCCTAACCCTTTGGGAGGTGACCTGAGTTAGGAGGGCCAAGAACATTAGGGATGGGAGGTCTTTCCTGCGGATGTAGCAGCCAGGGCCGGCGGCGGAGGCGCCGCCGGCGGGCCCAGCGCAGACCCACGAAATGCGCGCGGAGCGTCATTCTGTTTATGTCGTTTTTTCTGATTCGATCTTCATCGTGTTATTAGGGTCAGGTCGGGCATGTCCCCCTAAAGGTGGATTTTGGAAGAAAATGAAGAATGGTCAAACAATGCTCCCAAATAGTCCAGAATAGTCGAAAGATCGTCCCCGTATTATTTTTCTGGACTGTTCTTGAAGAATATTCCTCCTGTAGAGGGCCATGCCCGACTTAATGTTCTGGCTGGGATTATTTGACTACCTACCGGACCACCCCAACCCAACCCGATGACCCGAATTTCGGGTTGGGGGGGGGTAAGGGTTCCACATGTGTTGTTGTCGATGTTTCCCGACCCCCCCCCCCACTGGAAATCGAGGGTAAATCTGGGCCTTCGGGTTGGGTTGGGGTGGTTTGGCAGGTGGTGATAGTCTGTCCTTGATGATCTGGGGGAGGGAGGCCCCGCCCACCCCCGGGGGGGGGGGCGGACGCCACGCGGGGCGCCCGACCAGACCGCGCGGCGAAGCGTGCCTCCGCGGCCGTGGCGCCGCAGGCGGCGACGGCCGCGGTGATGCTGGGCGGCTCCGGGCGGAACAGCGCGGCCTCGGGGGGGCACCCGCTGCAGGGGGGACGATGGAGGGCAGACTGCAGATCTGGTGCTCGCGCTGTCAGTGCTCTGCCCTCCTATAGGGCTTTGCAGCGTCGTCCGCGCCCTGCTTCTGCACGTCCGAGCTCCGCGGCTGCCTGCACGCCCTCCCGTGCTCAGCTGCGCTCTTGCTCTCATGGGCACTGCGCAGGCCTGGCGAAAGCTTGAGAGGTCCCTTCCAACGTGTCCCTCATTATAGACACCCCGACAAGCGAGGCCGTTCTGTTCAGCAGTCGCCAGGTCTCGGGTCCGGGTGGTCTTTCCTCCCTTGAGACGAGGCTCGAGGTTCGAAAGTTGTCGGATGTGATCGTCGCTTCTCGGAGGTTCTCCAGCGCACGTTTTCCTTCGCGGCCATCATGGACGTGTTCTGATGGGAATTGGGGGGGACGGGAGGAGGCATAAGGTAGCGCCCCCCCCCCCTTCCCCAAACTCCGGTGCTGGACGCACTGCGGTAGTGCCTGGGACGCACTGAGGGGGGGGAACGTTACGTGATGAGGGGGGGGAGGGTAGGGGGCATAACGCGCCTTATGACCCAGAGGGCGAAACAAACATTCTCCTCCGGCCTCGGGATGTGTTCCAGCGGCCGCGCCTCGCCGAGAGTGTTCCAGGGGTGGCTGGGCCGTCCCGAACGGCCGCCGGAGAGCCGAGTTGAGCCGAACACCACGCGGGGCAACCAGTGGAAGCTGCTCGGACCTGAGCGGCATTTCTTGGGCCCCCGGGAATCGGCACAATACCTCCCTTCTCATCCGCCTCCTCCTCCTCCTCCTCCTCCTCCTCCTCCTCCTCCTCCTCCTCCTCCTCCTCGAGTGCTTGCCCACGCATGCCCTGCCCAACGCCCAGGGTCTGTTCTGGACAGCAGCGGAGCCGCTTGGAACGTCGACCTCCCCCCCCCCGCACAGGGGGGGAGGAGGTCGTCCTTCCGAGCTGGGCTCTCAGGGAGGAGGAGGGGGAGGGGGAGGAGGAGGAGGAGGAGGAGGAGGAGGAGGAGGAGGAGGAGGAGGAGGAGGAGAGGAGGAGGAGGAGGAGGAGGAGGAGGAGGGGGCGGAGGAGGGGAGAGGAGGAGGGGGAGGAGGAGGAGGAGGAGGAGGAGGAGGAGGAGGAGGAGGAGGAGGAGGAGGAGGAGGAGGAGAGGAGGAGGAGGAGGAGGAGGAGGAGGGGGAGGAGGAGGAGGAGGAGGAGGAGGAGGAGGAAGAGGAGGAGGAGGAGGAGGTCGTCCTCAAGCTGGGCTCGGTCGAGTGATCAGCGAGTTCGTGCCCATCCGCAGCTGGCACGCTCGGCGCTAATGGAAGAACACCAAAAAATAGGTACCCTCCTCTTTTTCCGTCGCGCAGACACTGGCGGCATGGTCCTTGCGTCAGTGGAGGCGTCCGCGATCACACGAACAAGCAGAATAAGAAGCAGAACGACCAGAACGCAACGAGCGATCGACCTGGGGCCGATCATTAGGCCGTGCATGCCCTTCTACAGGCGGATTTTGGGTGAGAAATGATCAAACAGACATCACGTAATCAAAACGGTTTTCACTCCTGTGGAGGCACATCCCCGACTTAAGCCTATCACCGATGCCTCAGGTGTTGACGAAGTGCGGGCCCTGAAGGGGAAAAGGGCAGGCGAAGAGGTGAGGAGAAGTAGAGAAGCTCTTTTCGGGTGCAGAGGTGGGGGGCCAGGCAAGGATCCGCACATAGCCTCCTCCTCTTCCTCCTCCTTCTCCTCCAGTTGTTTGTTTTTTCGGGGCGAGATCCGCCACGAAGCCTTGGTCAGCCTGTAAAGAAAACCGGTCAAACCCCCTCCTCCTCCTCCTCCTCCTCTTCCTCCTCCTCCTCCTCCTCCTCCTCCGCCTCCGCCGCCTCCTCCTCCTCCTCCTCATCCTCCTCCTCCTCCTCGTCTTTGCATCTCATCTTGCGAACGGAATGTTTTTGGAAATTCTCGGCCTCGGAGGGCCCTCGCTGGGCCCCAGGACCGTCAAACAACGGCTCGGGACTAAGCACCAGCCACGGGGGAAGGGTCGGGGCTCCCGGTGACCCCGTATTGAAAGAATCGAAGCGTCGAATGTCTGGGACACACATCTCCGGCCCAGCCTGCGCGCGGAGCGCCACTGGTGTCCGAGCACATCCTGCTGCAGCCTGTCCGGTGCCTCGGGCATCAACAGGGAGGTAGGAAAGGCCTGCTCTCTGAGCTTGGGCCACCAGTGAAGGGGCCCTCGGACACACAAACAAATACACACAAATAAACATTTTCTCTATATGTTCCCATATTTTCTGGGTTTTCGTCTTCCCCCCCACTTCCCATTTTTTCCCATATTTTCCTGGGGATCGACGATTAATTGTGTCTGTGTGTTTTTTCCCCTCATGAACCAGGTGTCCGCTCGGGGCCCTGGGGCTCACAGGAGACAGTCCGGGGCTCGAGCTCCATGTAAAAACAGTGAGGTCGAGCGCTCCAGGGCCCGAAAGTGAGCAGCGGATGTCTGAATAATGCGGGATGGCGATTAATGAAAAAAATGAGAGAGAACGATTAAAAAAACATAGCTTTCTGCTATTTCTGCATAATGTTCTGACTGGAGGAGAACGATAAAAAAATAGGTTTCCAGCCCGCGGCCGGCTTTTTCGAATCGTCATCCCGGGCGCCGCCGCGTGAACACGACCCCCGGTCATTTATTAATCGGCATCCTCCACTACGCCACGCATGTGGGCCCAGCGAGAGAGCCCCCGCGGCTCGCAGTTCGCAGCAGAAGGGTTCGGCCGAGCTGCGCGCTGGCACAGGCAAGCATAACACCCGAGGCGGACCACACCTGCGAAGAGCTGCCTGCCTGATCTGCCCCACAGAGAGAGCACTGACCGGTCGGAGAAGCTAACTGGCAACTCCGCTTCCTTCTTGGCGGGGCCGCGCGGTCAGTCGGCATCGACAGACAATTTTTATCCCCGCCGGATAACTTTTGGCACGGGACTCCCGTGGACCGCCATCCTCCTGAGCAAATTTCGTAAGACCCCCCCACCTACACAGACTTCGGAAGGGTGGTTCCAATTTAACTTCGCCACCACATTTGAAGGGGCCCTGGGACACACAAATAAATCCGCCGATCCGGCGTGTGAGTTGAAGGGGGGGGGGCCGGGGTGGCTCTGCCGGGGTAGGGGGGGGGGGGGGCTTCCACAAATTGGGTTCGGTTGGTCGGGGTTCGGTTGGCCAAAACGGACCCAAACGTTGCCAAGAAGCCGCCAAGACGGGCCAAGACGTTTCTGGATCGCCCAAAAATCGATCCAAGACGCCGAACATGAACCCAAGACAGCCCAAGAGGCCGCCAAGACGCCCCCAGAGGCCCCCAAGAGGTCTTCCAAAAGGGCCCCGACAGGCCAAAAATATCGATATCCCTCAGGAAAACCTACATTTTTAGCATGTTCGCCAATTGGGCCTTCAGTGTCCAAAACGGCTCAAGGGGCCCTCAAAAAGGCTCCAAGATGGCCTAAGAAGGGCTTACGCAGGCCCAGGAGGCCCCCAAGACGGCGCAAGAGGGCTCCAGGACGGGCCCAAGAGGAGCCCAAAAGGGCTCCAAGACGGCCCAAGAAGGGCCCAAGACGGCCCAGGAGGCCCCCAGGAGGCCCCAAGACGCCCCCAAGAGGCCCCAAAAGGCCCCAACTGGCCCCCAAGGACTCCCCAGTGTCCAAAATGGCTCAAGGGGCCCTCAAAAAGGCTCCAAGACGGCCTAAGAAGGGCTTACGCAGGCCCAGGAGGCCCCCAAGACGGCGCAAGAGGGCTCCAGGACGGGCCCAAGAGGCGCCCACAAGGGCTCCAAGACGGCCCAAGAAGGGCCCAAGACGGCCTAGGAGGCCCCCAAGAGGCCCCAAGACGCCCGCAAGAGGCCCGCAAGAGGCCCCAACTGTCCCCCAAGGACCCCCCAAGTCATCGTCGTCATCGTCATCATCGCCATCATCATCATCATCATCATCATCATCATCATCATCATCATCATCATCATCATCATCATCATCATCATCATCATCATCATCATCATCATCATCATCATCAGCATCATCATCAGTATCATCATCATCATCATCATTATCATCAGCATCATCATCATCATCATCACCCATCATCATCATCATTATCATCATCATCATCACCACCACCACCATCATCATCATCATCATCATCATCATCATCATCAACATCATCATCATCATCATCATCATCATCATCATCATCATCATCAGCATCAGCATCATCGTCATCATCATCATCCGAAGCGCCCCGGATCGGCGGCACTGGCCAGAGGCCATTTCAATACACACAAATAACAGCATTCACTATAGTTTTCAATATTTTCTTGATTTTCGCCTTCCCCCCCACGCCCCATATTTTGCATATTTTCCGGGGGATCGACGATTCATTGTGCCTGTGTCGTTTTCCCTGCTGAACATTTCTCCCTCCTCGTCTTCATGCTCTTTCCCTTCCTCATCCACTTCGTCTCCTTTCTCCCCTTGCTCCTTCTCTTCCCCCTGCTTCTGTCCTGGGAGGCTGCGCGTCGATTCCTCGTTTGGAGACTTTGCGACCCTTTTCCCTCGGTGGTGCATTTACAATTGAATTCCGTAAGGGAACGGCGGATCCCCCCGACAAAAACGATGAATCAACAAACAATACAAAGAAACCAAAAGCAGATGGCAGAAGCAAAGAAACACAACGAAAAACAGCACACAAATAAGGAGCATGAGCGAAACAAGCGACTTACCCCACCATTCGACTGTCCCACTGCCCCCTCTCTCCCCGGGAGGAGGGGGAGGATGAGGAGGAAGAGGCAGGGAGATTGAAGGAGCAGGAGGGAGGAGGGAAGGCGAGGAGGAGGAGGAGGAGGAGGAGGAGGAGGAGTAGGAAAGGGCGAATCATGAGGAAGAGTACGGTCAGGAACAGGAGAAGAAGGAGGAGGAGGAGGAGGGAGGAGGAGGAGGAGAAGGGAGGAGGAGGAGGAGGAGGAGGAGGAGGAGCTGCAAAAGCCGGAGGAGGACAGGGAGGAGGCAAATAAATACGGAGGAGAATGTGGAGGAGGATTGAGGAGTGAGGAGCGATAAGGAGGAGCTTAGTCCGTACTCCTCCTCTGGAGTTCACTTCTCACTCCTCCTCGTCTTCCTCGTCCTCCTCGTTTTCCTCCTCCTCATCATCATCATCATCCTCCCCTCCTCCTCTTACTACTCCATTCCTCGTCCTTATGAATGACTCCTCCCTGTCGCACCCCGAGGCCAGTCCGAAGGGCGGTCCGGGCTTTTCGCCTCAGACTTCATTACCAATTATAATCCTGAAGCTTCAAAAACGGAAGAAGTTTCACAAATGGAGGGCGGGGGGTTCTGAACATGTGGCTCTCGCCTGAGCGCCGCGCACACTCGTCTTAAACAAATGCAGAAGCTTCGCGGATGGAGGGCGGATAGTTTTCAACATGTGGCTATTGCCTGCGCGCCGCGCACATTCGTCTTAAAACAGTCCGAGAGTTTCACGGCTGAGGGCGGGTGGTTTCCGAAATGTGGTTCTCGCCGCCGCGCCGCGCACACTCGTCTTAAAATGCGGGAAGGTTCACGGATGGAGGGCGGTTGGTTTGCAAATATTGCTCTCGCCTTAAGCGCCGCGCATACTCGTCTTAAACATTCGCCAGACTTTCACTGATTTCCATGGTCAACGTACCAGAATAGCAGTTTGGAAGGATTCTGGATTGTCAGGGCATAACAGTTGCGTTGATTCGCGGTGTTGAAGTGAAGTCCCGGGAATGGTGTCCTGGCACGATTCAGGATGTCAAGACGACGCTGTCAAGTTGATTCGTGGCGTTGGGGTCCCGAGAATGGTGCTCTGGCACGCTTCAAGATCTTCAAACGGTTGTCTCCCTGTGGGGCACTTTCCTCCGTGGAAATGAATCCTTGTAGGGACCTATGAAGAGGGAGCTTGGACGGAGGGTGTATTCCAATATTGTTGGTGAGTCTTGGGTTTACGCTGGTCCTCCTCCTCCTCCTCCTACTCCTCCTCCTCCTCCGCCTCCTCCTCCATCCTCCCCCTCTTCCTGAACGCGATCCTCATCATGATCCGTCCTTTCCTCCTCGCCTCTTCGCCTTCCCTCCTCCCTCCTGCTCCCGTTTTCCCCCCTCCTCGTCCTCCCCCTCCTCCTCCCTCTGTCCCTGCTCCCTCCCCATGGAGCAGGGCAGGGAGGAGTGCGGGCAGGAGGATGATGATGAGGAGGAGGAGGAGGTGGAGGAGGAGGAGGAGGAGGAAAAGGAGGAAAAGGAGGAGGAGGAGGAGGAGTGAAAGGCCGGGTGGGAGTGGTGGGAATGGGGATGGAACGGGGAGAGAAATGGCGGCGGGGCGGTGGAACGGCAGAGTGTGCCGACCCCCGCTTGCCCGGGGTGAAAAGGCGTGTGGGACACTTGCCTGTCCCCCTCCCCCTTAACCCCCGCCCCACAGGGTCCAGAATCCGATTGAGCGGGGGTTCTCCGGGCTCCACAACACCCACCGGAGCCTCCAAAGAGCCCCCAGACAGCCTAAGAGAGGCCCAAGAACCAAAAGTTGCCCCATTCCCTTGGACACAGGTCTAGCATACTTGCCTGTTTCGTTTAGGCAGCGCCCAAGACCGCCCAAAGGGCACCCAGGACCATCCCAAGACGGGCCATGAGGCCACCAAGAGAGCCCCAAGACGGCTCAAGATGGCCCGAAGACGGCCCCGTGGGCCCCCAGGACGGCCCAAGAGAGGCCCTCTTGGGCCCCAGCAGGGGCCCAAGAGGGCGAATACGAACTGAGAACTCGAGCCTTTCCTCCTAAGATGACTCAAAGACCCCCAGAGGTCCCCGAGGCGCCCCCAAGAGGCGCCAAGAGGCATCCAAGAAGCCCCCACGAGGCCCCCGAGGAGCTCCGAAAGCCCCCTAAGTGCCACAATGAGCTCTCCAAGATGCTCATGAGAAGCACCCCAAGAGCCCCTCATATGCATCCACCCGCCTCTTGACCCACTTCATTCCTTCCACGAACGCCGCAAGCTCTCACTGCATCTCCACACTCTGTGGACGCCCCCGGTGGCCGTCACGAGACCCTGACAACGTCCCAAAGCGGTTCCCAGAAGGCTTACGATTGCCTTCCACAGCTTACCCTGAGCCTTGCTCACAAACTCCCATAGGCATAGACGCGGATACAGCCTACACACACTTGCAGGGGTAAGACCGCACGCCGCATGCTCGGCCCCAGCCTTCCCGATTGATCTCTACTCTCGCAGAGCCCCGAACCCTGTTCGAGAAACGGGCGACGAAAGACCGTGCCTTCCAGGCCAACAGAACCTTCCGGCATAGACCGCCCGGCTCCGAAGGCACCAAGAAAGCCGGCAAGGCCCCCAAAGAACCGAGATACGACACAGTGTTTTCAGGCCCCAAAGCTCCGAATGACTTCCGCGATCGTGCATTACTGTTTGTCTTGTCCGGGGATCGGCGGAGTGGCGCAGGCTACTCGAATAAGCAGCGGCATAGGTGCGTACTGCTGTTTATGCGTTTATTACATCCACCTTCGGTTCTTGCGCGTTTGCGCTGTCCTTCGGCTGTTTTGGGTGACCGCCGTCCACGTACGACATCCACTGGTAAGATCTCCCCAGAGAGAATACGCGCGCCAACTCTCCACACCAAGAATCGATGCGTAACCTCCTAGACGAGAAGGAGGGGAAAGAGGAGGAGCAAGATAAGGAAGGCGAAGTGGAGGAGGAAGGAAAAGAGCACGATGAGGAGGGGAGAGTGTACAGGAGCAGGGAGGAGGAGACTGTGGAGCAATGGAGGCAATCCGTCGCGCTAGATCAGAATGAGCAGGGAGGATGAGGAGGAGGAAGGGGAGGAAGAGGAGGAGGATGCAGATGAGGATGAGGATGAGGATGAGGGTGATAATGGTAATGACGACGATGTTGATGACAATGATGACGATGATGACGATGATGATGATGATGATGATGATGATGGTGATGATGATGATGATGATGATGATGATTATGTTGATGATGATGATGATGATGATGATGATGACGATGATGATGATGATGATGATGATGATGATGATGATGACGATGACGATGATGATGAGGATGATGAGGATGAGGAGGATGAGGAGGATGAGGATGATGATGATGATAATGATGACGATGATGATGATGATCATGAGGAGGAGGAGGAGGAGGAGGAGGAGGAGGAGGATGAGGATGATGATGAGGATGATGATGAGGATGGGGAGGATGAGGATGAGGAGGGATAAGAGGCGAAGCCAAATTGAAACCACATTCTCCGAATCGGAGGGGCTTCCATTGAAATTTGTCCAAAAGGGTGGATGGTCCACGGGAGGCTCGCTTCAATTTTTCTCGCTGGCCGACCTACCTCCCTGTGTGGGGACAGATGCCGTTTCCGTCGGGATCCGTGGCACCTACGGTCGGAAACTTTTGCTCAGCGTGTCGCGGCGGCCTCGTCGACACGCTATGCCCTGCAAGCAGATAGCGGCGTGTCGCTCCGCTCCGCAGGGCGGGAGACTGGGAAAGGCTCTGCAAATGGACGCCTGGACACCGCGAAATGCATAGCGTGTCGCGCCGAGGCGTGGTGGGCCCGAACCGGCGGAGCGACACGCTAAGCCAAAGTTCTTGGCCGCACCCCCACCTCGAGGCAGCAGGCTCATGGCGTCAAGGAACGCTGGCCCGCTGGGAACGGGGACGGGCCTAATGATGCTCAGCCGACGGGCGCTGACTGAGAGGCGGGCGTCGTCGCCGTAGCGCTCCTGGGCCAGGGCCCTGCTCTCCCGCTCCAGCTCCTCGGAGGCAGCGCGGGGAGGCGCTCCCTCGCCTCCCTGCCCCCTCCGTGGCGCCCCCCGCCCCACCCCCC
>CAUYUJ010008798.1:0-12500 GCA_963575745.1 Prorocentrum cordatum | reverse complement strand
GTCCCAAAAGGGCCGGGCGGTGTCCCGGGTGTCCCGGGTGTCAGTGGGAGCGAAAGTCCGTTTCCCGTCCGCTGGTGGCCGGGAACTGCCCCAGTTGGGCCGGGCGGTGTCCCAAGTGTCCCGGGCGTCCCGGGCGTCCTGGCGCTAACGCATGTCGTTAATTTCATAATTCATTGTTTTCGGCGCCTGCGGCGGGCTTTCTTATCCAATCCAGCTTATCCTATCGAATCCCATCTCGTCCAATCCAGTCCGTCTTATCTCATCCAACCCATCTTGTCCCAACTTATATTATCCCACCCAATCCAATCCACCCAACCCAATCCATCTATTCATGTTTCTGCGCATGCGTCGGGCCAGTCCAATCCATTTTATAGTATCGAATTCATTTCTGCCTATCCAACCTTATCTTACCAATCCATATTATCCCATCCAATCCAATCCACCCAACCCAATCTATCATGTCATATTTATCGGCGCCCGCGGCGGGCTTTCTTATCCAATCAAACTTATCTTATCCAATCCACATTGTCCAATCCAACCCATCTGATATTATCGAATCTATCTTGTCCCATCTTATCTTATCCCACCCAATCCAATCAATCCAATCCAATCCAATCCATCAATTCATTTGTTTCTGCGCCTGCGGCGGGCCAGTCCAATCCATCTTATAGTATCCCATCCGTCTCTTCCAATCCAACCATCTTATCTGATCCAATGCATCTTATCCCATCCACTCCAATCCACCCAACCCAATCCATCAATTCATTTTGTCGGCGCCTGAGCGCGATCGCGGCAGACTGCGAGGCTCGAGCGTTCGGCGCCTTTGCCTTTCGGAGGCCGCCCCATGGCGTCCCTCCGTCCGCCTGACATGGCGTCTCCCGCGGCGCGCATTCTCCGCGCGGCGCTCCCGGGGCCAGGCGTTGCCAGCCCTGGGGGCGGTGGCGCGGGCCAGGCTCTGCCAGCCCTGACAGGTGCGGCCTACCCAGGGTCGCACCAGTCAGGGCGGAGAGAGAGAGATATGAGGGAGAGAGAGAGAGAGTCAGGGAGGGAGACTCTGATAGAGAGGGAGAGAGAGAGAGGGCGAGAGAGAGAGAGACACAGAGAGTGAGAGAGAGAGAGAGACAGGCAGAGAGAGAGAGAGAGATGAGATCAAGGTGACAGGCTGGAGGTCAGTCAGGGTGGGCATTTGATCTCCATCCCCCCCCCAACCTCATCGCCCGCAGGGCGGTCGTATAGGTATATGGTTGGGTGTTGCTTCATGTAGCCATTCATCGTTACACTTCTGGAGATGTCAGATCCTCATGTCTTGCAATGGTGAGGTGCAACATATTTCTCGTTATCACGTCCGATGGGTATGTACAGTGTGCTAGCGTTTTGCGTAGTAAGAGTGACGCCTTCTACCCACGGATGCTCATCGGCACTGTCATTGGGCTGCAAGCACTAGACGGGTCGCAAAGCTTCAGCGTATGTGTTGCTGTGGTCAGGCGGTCCGTCATCTTCGTGCTGGTCCACTGGAGGTGTGCGTCGTCGTGCAGGCAGGTGCTGTCATCGACATGCGTTATGCACGAGGTGGGCCTCGCTATACCTTCACTCGAGTATTGTGTTGACGTGGACGTGGTGCAGTGTATTTGCCGCAAGGTGCTCTAGGTCGGAATTCCTCTGCGTTTTCGTGTTACTCGAACTGGCCACGCCCGCTCAGAGTTGCTTTGCATCGTTGACAGAATCCTCCTCCTCCTCCTCCTCCGCCTCCTCCTCCCCTTTACCTCCGCCCCGTCCTAGTCCTCCTTATCCTGCCGCGTTACTCCTTGCGTTCCTCCTTCTTCTCCTCCTCCTACACCTCCTCCTCCTCCTCCTCCTCCTCCTCCTCCTCCTCCTCCTCCTCCTCCATCCGTCTCCTTATAGCTAACTCCTCCCTGTCGCACCCCGAAGCTGGTCGAACATGCTGGCCAGACGTTTCGCCAAGGACTTTCTCACAACTGATGGTCCTGAAACTTGAAATTTGAAACAATTTCACGTATGGAGGACGGCCCGCTTTCAACATGTGGCTCTCGTCCTAGCGCCGCGCACATTCGTCTTCAAGAATTTGCCAGAACTTGGCTGGAAGGCCGTCCGGTTTGGAAATGTGGCTCTCGCCCCAGCGACGCGCACACTCGATTTAAAGTTTGCAAGAGCTTCAAGGATGGAGGGCGTCTTTTTTCTTTAATGTGGGTCTCGCCTCAGCGCCGCGCAAATTCCTTTGAACATGTTGCAAGAGATTCACGGATGGAGGGCGGCCCCTTGCAAACTGTTGCTTTCGCCTCGGCGCCGCGCACATTCGTCTCAAGAGTGTGCAACAGTTTCACAGTTCTCATAGTTCACGTCACAGAAATGGTGTTCTTGGCACGATGTCGGAATGTCAGGTCGCCGCAGTCACGTTGATTCGCGATGTTGAAGTCCCAAGAATAACGTTCTAGCGCGATTCAGGACTGTCAAGACGCAACAATGACGGTGATTTGGGGCGTTGGAGTCCCAGGAATGGCGCTCTGGCACACTTCCGGATTCTCAAGCGGTTGCCTTCCAACGGGGCATTTCCCTCAATGAAAATGAATATGTGCAGGAACATACGAAGAGGGAACTTGAAGGAGGGTCAATTGCAACATCGTTGATGGGTCTTGGGTTTACACTGTTCCTCCTCCACCTACATCTCCTGTCTCTCCTCCTTCGTCCTCCTCCTCCTTCTTCTCCTGTCGCGTTTCCCCTGCTCTCCGACTCATCCTGTTCTCCGCCTCTCCCTCGTGTCGTCAACGTCCTTGTCATGATCGCCGTCATGTCTCACATCCTGCCCAGACGTGCCCGCAGGCCGGGCGGGGGGATTCGCGCGAGACTTCCGCACCATATCCCGGAAGCCAAAACCGATCAAACAGCTTCTCTGAAGGAGAGCTGGTGGTTTTCAAAATGCGGCTCTCGCCTTGGCTTCACGCGCGTTCTTTGTGAAAACTTCCAACGGTTACGAGGATGGAGGACTGGTCGTTTTCAAAATACGACTCTCGCCTATGCGCCGCGCACAGTCGTCCCAGAACTTCGCAACAACTTCAAGGATGGAGGCCAGCTGGTGTTCTGAATAAGGCTTCCGCATGGTACCTCATGGCTCTAGATCACATGAAATTAAAATTGTGCACCGATTTCACGAATGGTGACCGGTTCCTGTCCAGAATTGGACTCTCGCCTGGGACTTCTAAAACAGTGCCACACGTACAAAATTTCGCGAGAGCACACGTGTGTAAGGCGGCTGATTTTCAAAATGAGGCTTGTCGCCCAGGACTTCCTCAACTTAAACGACCAGAAGCTCGAGCATGTAACATCTACACTTGCTGAAAAGATGGCGGGCGGTTCCTTTTCGAAATGGGGCCCTCGCATAAGACATCCTCACATGGAACGGCCAGAGCTGAAACATTGCCCAACACTGACACAGATGGGGGAGGGTTCCCTTTCATAACGGCGGTTTTCCATGAACGCCCCGTTGATCTTGATGATCGCACTTTGTCGCAATCCTTATGGCAATTCGCTAGAAGGACTTGTTGACGCTCCCTCTTCCTGGGCTGCTGCCTCGCCTCCAGGGCTGACTATGCCAGCGCACGCACTGTTGCGACGAGGAGGAGGAGGAGGAGGAGGAGGAGGAAGAGGAGGAGGAGGAGGAGGAGGAGGAGGGGAGGGGAGGAGGAGGAGGAGGAGGAGGAGGAGGAGGAGGAGGAGGAGGAGATCTGTTTTCCCAGACATCCTGCCAAACTGCTCCTCCTTGCTTGCTGGGGCCTCCCCTGCAGGAAGGTAAGCTGTTGCTCGGCAAACATCCGTAGAAGCCTCTCCCGAATCCACTATCACTCCTCCGCCTCCTCCTTTTCCTCCTTTTCCTCCTCCACCTCCTCCTTTTCCTGTCGTCCTTCTCCCGTCCTCCTTTTCCTCCTTTTCCTCCTCCACGTCCTTTTCCCGAATAAACTATCACTCCTCCACCTCCTCCTTTTCCTGTCGTCCTCCTCCCGTCGTCCTCGTCCCCACGTCGTGGCGCGGACGGTTCTGAAGGAAGCCCGGCGCCTGCCACTCCTCCTGTCGGGAAGAGGGAAGATACACCACCACTGGATTCTTGTGGCAAGGCTGGGGCTTGTGCGACAGCCCAGAGGATAGCACGCACACGTCCCAGCCAGGCAGGCCCGAACAGGATCCCAGGGTGGTCCAAGGGCGGTCTCATCACCCAGCCCCACGCGGGGAACGTCAGATGGCCACCTCACCGATCCTGGCCAGGCCCCATCCTCGGCCCCGGGTCGGCATGTGCGCCCTCCTGGCCTGACCGGGCGAGCACAGGTAGGCATCGGCCCTGGGCCAAGGACCGGCCCAGCCGAGATCCCCAGGAAGGGGTGGGCCCTCCGGACCCCATGCCGGCGGCTGGCTTTTCACCTCGAGCCGTCTGCTGACGATCCCTATGGGCCCGGACCAATGGCCCCGGAGTCTGAGAACTGCCGCGACCTTGCTCACGACGCGGTGGCGGCAGGGCACCACCACCACCCCCACCGAGACCAGGGGGGCAGCCTCCCCCCGATCGGGGGCGGCCCCTTCTGACCTCGGCGGCAGCGTCAACCTGCAAGAGAACGTGCTTCGCGGACGCTTGCCTAGGAAAAACGCTTTGACGCGTTGGCACCAGTGGGGTGGGGCAACACATTGAGCACCCCTGGGGAAAAGGGGGGACAGGGACCCCCCCTGGACACCGGCCTCCCTAACCGGAATCCCCCCGTCCGACCCGCTGTTTGTATGATTACAACAATGCATGCTTGATCGATTTCCTGGCGGTTGGAACGCTGTGGATCATCAGTTTAGTCATCATGCATGTTCGTCGTCTTCGTTCTTCTTCAGATTCCCTTTCCTTCTTCTTCTCCCAAAGTCTTTCTGTTACGCCTTTACAACAGAATTCCTTTTGTGGCGACCTTACAAAAGGGTTGCAATTGTGGAAGAGCTGCGCTGGCTTCCACTATGAAAACCCTTTTGTAGCAGCCTGTACATATGGATTCCTTTTGTGGCGGCCTTACAATAAGGTTTTCATTGTGGGGAATCTGCAGTGGCGGCACCGTGGGCCCAGGAGCGCCAAAGAGAAAAACCGGAAAAGTCAGAAGAAACATATGTTTTCGCAGGGGGGAACAAGAAAAAGCTAGGAAAACCTGTGACTGTTGCTATTTCTAGGGTGCAGATGACCGAACAATTAAAATCCTTTCGCAGCGGCCTTTACAAAAGGATCCTTTTTGTGGCGACCTTACACAAGGATTTTAAGTGTGATGGATTTGCAATGGCCCCACAATCAGAATCCTTATGTACCAGCCTGCACAAAAGGATTCCGTTCGTGGCGGCCGAACAATAGAGTTTCAGTTGAAGGGAATCTGCAGTGGCGGCACCGTGGGCCCAGGCAAACTAAAGAGGAACGTAGGAAACAAAGGAAACATGACAAACATGACAAACCGTTGTTTTCACATAGGAAAACAGGAAACAGTTAGGGAAACCTTTGGCTGTCGCAATCTTTGAGGTGCAGATGACCGAACAATACAAACTTTTATGTAGCGGCCTTTGCAAAAGGATCCCTTTTGTGGCGACCTTACAAAAGGATTTTAAGTGTGATGGATCTGCAATGGCCCCCACACCTAGAATCCTTTTATAGCAGCCTGTACACAGGGATTCCTTTTTGTGGCGGCCGTACAAGAAGGTTTGACTTGTGGGGAATCTGAAGTGGCGGCGCAATGGGCCCAGGAAAACTAGCGAGGAAAGAAGAAAAAATCATGAAAAACAGCAAAGAGCCTGTTTTCGTATAGGAAAACAGGAAAGCTGAGAAAAACTGTGACAGTCACTATTTGTAAGGCGCAGATGATCTACAATTAGCGGCTGCTTAAAATCCTCTTGTAAGGTCGCCACAAAACGGATCCTTTTGCAAAGGCCGCTACAAAAGGATTTTAAGTGTCCGATCACCTGCACCCTGAAACTAGCGACATTCACAAGTTGTCCTAGTTTGTTCCTGTTTCCCCATGTGAAAACACATGTTTGTTCCTATTGTTCCTGTTCTTCCTGTTTTCCTCTCTAGCTTTCCTGGGCCCACGGTGCGGCCACTGCAGATCCCCCAGAAATAAAACCGTATTGTAAGGCCGCCACAGAAGGAATCCCTTTGTGCAGGCTGCTGCAAAAGGATTATACTTGTGGGGGGGCATTGCAGATCCATCAGAATTAGAATCCCTTTGTTAGGTCGCCGCAAAGGGGAACCTTTTGTAAAGGCCGCTACAAAAGAAGTTCATGTGTTCGGTCATTGCACCCTAGAAATAGCAACAGTCACAAGTGTTCCTAGCTTTTTCCATTTTCCCCGTGTGGAAACACATGATATTTAATGGTTGTTCTCATTGTTTTCCAGTTTCCCTCTTTAGTTTTCCTGGGCCCACGGTGCCGCCGCTGCAAATCCCCCACACTTAAAACCTCATTGTAAGGCCGCCACGAAAGAGATCCCTTGTGCAGGCTGTTACAAAAGGTTGATAAGTATGGGGGCCGCTGCAGATCCATCACAATATAAATCCTCGGATCCGTTTGTAAAGGCCCGTACTAAAGGATTTTCAGTGTTCGGTCACCTGCACCCTGAAAATAGCGACTGTCACAAGTTTGTCCTAGTTTGTTCCTGTTCTCGCCTGTGAAAACACACGATGTTTCCTGCTGTTCATGTTTCTGTCCCTGGCTTCCTCTCTAGCTTTCCTGGGCCCACGGTGCCGCCACCGCAGATCTCCCACAATTAGAAAACATTCTTGTAAGGCCGCCACAAAAGGAATCCCTTTGTACAGGTCGCTACAAAATGATTCGAAGTGTGTAAGCCAGCGCAGATCCTCCACAATGAAAGCCCTTTTGCAAGGTCGCCACAAAAAGGGATCCTGTTGCAAAGGCGTTACAAAAAGACCTTGAGCAAAGAAACGGGAACGGGAAGATGAAGAAGAACGAAGACGACGAACATGCACGATGAGCAAACTGATGATCCACAGCGTTCCAACCGCCAGGAAATCGATAAAAACACTTGGCTGCAATCGCACGAGCGGCACGGGGCCCTCTCCCCCCCTTCGAACCCTCCCCCCTCCCTCTGCAACTCGAGGGAGCGGGGGGCCCCCTCCACCTCGTCCCCGTTCGAACCCTCCCCCCGCCCCACCCCCCCACCCCTTTGGACAGACTGCGGGTATAAGCCCCCGCCCCGGTTCCCAGAGATCCGACGCCGTGATTCTTCCATACGGGGCCCCCCGGAAGTCTTGTCTCGACACCTTCCCCGGGACCGGCTGCTCCTCCTGAGTCCTTGTTTGACTGTCCCAGGGCCCGGCGAGGACCCCTATATAGAGGCCGAGAGCTGCGAAAAAACCTATGCCTTGAGGAACCAGAAACAGAGACCCAACAAAAAAAGGGGGGACGAGGCAGAAAACGTTGGATCTCTGGGGAGGGGGCCCGTCCCCCCCCCCCCCCCCGAAAAACTGCGAACAAAACCAATGTCTTGGGAGAACAAACAACAAAAAACGTTGGATCTCTGGAGGGGGGGGACCCCGGCCCCCCCGCCCCCCCCCCCCCCCCCCCCCGAAAACTGCAAGCAAAACCTCTGTCTTGGGAGAACAAAAAAACGTTGCATCTCTGGGGAGGGGGGCCCGTCCCCCCCCCCCCGGAGAACTGCGAACAGAACCTATGTCTTGGGAGAACAAAGAAAAACGCTGCATCCCTGGGGAGAGGGGGCCCGTCCCCCCCCCCCCTCCCCCGCTTCGATCCTCGATGCGTCCGCGTCCTCGGGCGCCGCGGCGCGGCCGCGGGCGCCGCGGCGGGGCGCGCGGCGCCCGCGGGGGCGGCGGCCGCGGGGCCGGCGGCGGGCGCGCCGCCGCGGAGGGGAGCCTCTCGCGGGCGGGGGCGGCGCCGGAGAATAGGTCGGGCGTGTCCTCCTGCAGGCAGATCTAGGAGGGAAAAAAATAGCCAGAACGTATGCAGAACATGCTCAAAAATAGTCAAAACACAACTCGTCCCCAGACTATGTTTGTTGCTGTTCTTGAATATTCCTCCTGTAGAGGGACACGCCCGACTTAAGCCTAAGATTACGTCGGGCGTGTCCCCCTACGGGCAGATCTAGGAGGAGAGAAAAAATAGCCAGGAAATATTCAGAACATGCTCAAATATAGTCAAACACACAACTCGTCCCCAGACTATGTTTGTTGCTGTTCTTGAATTCTCCTCCTATAGAGGGACGCGCCCCACTTAAGCCTAAGATTGGCGGCGAGCGAGGCGGGGAAGTGAGAAGGAGAAGGCCTTCTCAGAAGACGGCGGGACTTCTCTCAGAAGCCGTCGCGCCTTCTGAGAAGGTGTTTTTGGTTTTCGGGGGGGGGGCTTCTATAGAACACTTCTCGGAAGGCCAGGGGACTTCCGAACCTTCTGAGAAGGTCTTCTCCTTCTCACTTCTGCCCCTCGCTCGCTGCCGACAAGAGCCCCTTGGGTCGCGCCGAAGGTTTTTCGCTACAGTCGGACCCATGCCAGGAGAACATCCCCCTCAATAACATGAGACCCTCCGTCGGCCAGAACAAGAAGAAATATCCAAGGGCACCCTCCCCAGGGCCCAGGGGGCACAAAAGCATCCAGCCAGCACGAAGAACACTAGGGTATATTCCCCGAACCGACCTCGATCTTGTAGCTCGGCACGACTTTTTCACGACCCGAGACCCCCTCGGGTCGTGAAAAAGTCGTGCCGAAGGTTTTTCGCTATGCTCGGCCTCCAGTTGGGCGAAGCCAGGACGAGGAGACCCTCGAATGAGGATACATCGAGAACCTCTGAGATCCGGCGGTTCTGCATGATGTATCGGGCGCCGCGGCCCTCTCAGAGCGCTCCGGAACGCTCCGAGAGTGTCCCCCGAACCCTCTGAACGGATGTATCCTCCTCCTAGCCCCCTATCCGATCCGGGAGGAGCCCAACCAGGCCTCGGAATCGTCGAGCAGTGACTCAGGATGAGAAACCCGTCCAGAGAGGAGCAGGTCCAGACCTCCAGGGGTCGACGCGATGACAACAAATCATGGCGTCCAGGGTCTGGGGCGGGAGCTTCGCAGTCTTCGGGGGTGCGTCGGGCACGCGCCAGCATCGAAGAACCAAAAATCTTAGAACAGAGGCCCGATGAGTTAAAACAAGACGTTCTCAGCCAGACATGGTCTAAGAGCATTTCGTGCAGACCACACAAAGTTCTCAGAACATGCTCTGGCACACAGGCCTATAGGCAAGCCAGGATGCCTCGCCACTGCTCGAAGGGAAGGGAAGACGGAGTGGACGCGGGGCGCAGTCTCTTTTCAAGGATCCATCCCCCACATCACCTTTCTCCTCTGCCGCCTCCTCCTTGCCCTCAGCGTCGTCATCCTCCTCTCCTCGAGGCTCAAGACGAGGACACAGCACCACGGGGTGGCTGGGAACACAGCGGCACCGTCGGAGATCTGGGCCCCCGGCAGCTGTCGGGTCATAGCTCGGGCCTCCGGCGGCCGCTCGGGCCGAGCCGGGCACCCCCCGAGCGCCCTCGGCGAGGCCTCGCCGCTGGAGAGCACCCCGAGGCTGGAGAGCCGCCGCCGCTGCGGAGCAGCCACGAGGAGAACTGCCCCCCCCACGGGGCTCTTCCCGGGTGCGCCCAGACCAGCATCTCGAGGCGGATCCAGCCGCGGACACGAGGGCGCCCCAGGATGATCAGGAGCGTCCAGACTGCCGACCTCCGATCATCGACCCTCGAGCCTCGAACGATAAGCAGCACAAGTGCCCCTAACCCTTTTTGGGGGGCCCAAGTTAGAAGGGCCACAACAATAGGGGTAGGGGGTCTGCTCCGCAGAGATATCAGACCAAGCCGCCCAGATGTGTTACCCCTGATGCGAAGACGGGGACCCAAGTGAAGCGCCACGTCTTCCTCGCGTTCGTAGGGTGAGTGGTTCTGGTGTTCTCAATGATCGCCCCTCGAACCTCGAACCTCGAACCTCGATATTTGAAGCGTCCTAGATGGGGTCCGAGTAGATGGGGTCGGAGGATCTCGCCGCATCGCCGATACATCGGCGGTGCATGGCCGATGGCGACGTCGGCGATGCATCGGCGACGGCGGCGTGGAGAAAATTGAGCCCCACATCGAGCCGCATCGCTGATGCATCGGCGATGCGGCGCGATCTTCTTTTTTTTACAGCGGACCATTTTGGAAGAAGACGGAGGAGGATGATGGGGGCGACCGCGATGCACCACATGGACTCCCGTGCACTCCTTGGCGAAAAGCGGCATAGCAGGTATTAGGCTGCGTGTCAGAGCCACCCCAGACTGGCTCGACCAAAAACAACTGGAAGAGGGGGGGGGGGAGGCGAGGAGGAGCAGAGGAGAGGCGACGCGGGCGCGATCCTCTGGCCCCTCCCACTCCGACCCCATCCAGGAGGCCTCTGAGCTCTTGGGCTCTCGAGGATCGAGCCTCGAACCTCGAACCTCGACCCTCGACGTGGGCGCCTGCCCACGGCTCGCCAGCGGCCCGCGCGGCTGGCCCAGCCGCCGACCGCGGCTCGCCCGCCGGCCAGAGGCCCGCCCGCGGGGAGGCCGCAGCACGCCAGGCCCGAGCAGAGCGCCGCCCGGGCGCCCCGGGCGCGCCGGGCCATCGGCGGGAAGGGCCAGCTCGGGGGGGAAGACACTGGAGCTCCCAGACCTCCTCTTATCTTGCTCCCCTCGTACTCGAGGACCACACCCCAGAAATAGTTTCTCGAGCACCCAGAAAGGTGTCGAAGGAGTGTCGAAAGCGTGTCGAAAGAATGTCGGACGAGCGTCTCCCAGGGCCCGACACGTGAAAACCTCCGAGTTTCGGCACTTGCTCTGGCGCTCGAAATTCTTTCTGAACCTCAAGGCTAAAGTGGGTTGGACATCATAAAGCTCCTCGCGATTGGTGCAAAAATCACGACGGGAGGTGTTTCGTGAAATGCGGCCGCCGGGGGCCCACGAAAAACCGGTCCCGGGGAAGGGGTCCAGACCTCTGGGGGACGACGCTGTGAAAAGATCACGACGTCGGGGGTCTGGGGGGAAGTCATGGAAGGTTCGAGGTTCGAGGTCTGAGATGTTCAGAGCCCCGAGTCGTCAGGACTGGGGGCGGTCGGGGATATAGCTACGGGTTCGCTCCTCGGGGGCCCAAGCCGGAGCTACCCCGGACCGCAGTTATCCCGGATAACTCGGGCGCTCAACACTCCCGAGTCATCAGGGCTGGGGGCAGTCAGGGGTAACTAGGGGGGCATTTGCGAACCCTACCCCTACCCCCCACGATTTCTGAGGGGGAGGGTGGGGTTCACTTGATTCAAGAGCTCCCGAGCGAAGTGAACACCACCCTCCCCCTCAGAAATCGTGGGGGGTAGGGGCAGGGTTCGCAAGTGGCCCCCCAACTACAGATTGGCCCCCCAACTACAGATTCGCGCCACGGGAGCCCACAGCGGAGTTACCCCGGACAGCAGCTATCCCGGACAAGTCGGGCGTCCAGGATGCTCTCACCTTTTCGCGGGCGGGTGTCCAGCCTGGGGGTGCCTTTCTCCAGCGGCCGCGCAGTACCGCGAGCGTTCCCTGGGTGCCCAGATGATCGCTCCGACGCTCCGCCCACGGCCGGCGGAAGGGCGACACACCAGGGGACCGCATGGTTCCCCAGGTGGGGGGCAATCGACCTGAATCACGATGCACCCGCGATGCGATCCGAAGAGGGGCCCCTCCTGGCGACCCGCAGGGCCCCTCGACGGGCGGGCCATCGGCCTCCATTCGGTTCGACCGAACCGCCGAGTGGGCTCGATGCGCCCCCCCCCCCGCCCCTAAGCCTGTCCCCCTGCACCGCTGCCCCCGAGCGGCGGCGCGCGCGCGCGCGCGTGCGGCTGGCGGCCGGGCGCTCTCTTGACTCCGAGGCCCCCCCCGCGTCGTGAGGAGAGCAGGACGGGCGGCTCGTCCCGACCCTCGGCCTCCGGGGGGGGGTTGGGTGGCCCTAGCCCGCGCCCCCTGCGGGGCCCCAGAGCACGACGCGGGCGGGCGGCAACGGGGGGCGACCTGGAGGGGGGGGGGGGCCAAGCAGAGGGCCCTGCAGGGGGGCACTGCGGGGCCCCCCTGCGGGGCCCTCGCGCTGCGACAAAAAAAACACGACGAGAGGTTTTTTCGCCGTTTTGGCCTCGGGGGGGGCCCTCACCGACCGGGCCCCAGGACGGTCAACAAGAACGACTCGGGACGAAACACCGGTCCTGGGGAAGGGGTCCAGACCTCTGGGGGTGAAGGAGATGGCCTTCTCAGAAGGTTCGGAAGTCCCCTGGCCTTCTGAGAAGGTGTTCTGAGACTTCTCCGAAGAAAGACAAAAAACCTCTCGAGAGGCGCGAGGGCCTCGGAGAAGTCCCGCCGCCTTCTGAGAAGGCCTTCTCCATCTCACTTCCCCCCCTCACTCGCCGCCGACAGTCAAAACGTGTATTCAGGACGGGTGGTCAGGAAGTAA
>CAUYUJ010008797.1:22500-38049 GCA_963575745.1 Prorocentrum cordatum | reverse complement strand
GGGCGGCCTCGAACCCGCCGTGGCTCCCCTCTTAGGTCGGCTTACTTGGGGCAGCCTAGCGGGCGGCTCGAGCGCGCGGGCCAGGAGCTGAGCCCCGGAACCACGGGGGCGAACGTTGCAACGATCGTGCGTCTTCCACGGCACCTGCGCAACTGGAGAGATGGATATCAGATATGGGAGACAGTTGTTGCTGGCAGTGGCGCAGTCGATCAAGGCGCCTGCTGCGCCTGCTGCGCGCGTTGTCTCGAGGCCTCCCGCGTAAAACCCCTTCAAAAAAACGGAGCAAAATAGGCGAGGGCATGGGCGGAAGCTGGAATATTGAAATCCCCGACTATTAGCCAGGGGAGTTTCAGGCCCCTCGCCAGTGAGCCTAACTTGTGACATCGGACAAGATTGTCGCCTGTCAGTCCTATCGAGGATGGGCCATATAATACTATAATGACAAGACTGAAACCCCTGAAGTGAGCAACTGTCGCACAGAAACCGTCATTGGCGTTGCCTTGAAGCCTCGATGTCGCGCAGCTGCGAGTGCATGTACTTTCCGATTGCCCGCGGTGCGAAACCACTCCCCATCTTCGTTGGCTCTGCCCGCCATCTCCTGGGACTGGGCTCGCCCTGGATGACGGGCTGGGTTAGGCAGCAGGCGCGGGCCCATCGCCTCTGCATCCTTGTGCCATTGACGAAGAACACCAGGCGCCACGTGAGTCCCCGCGAAGGCCTCGAACTGATGCTTGGAGACGTTCTCCGAAAGGTATGCCCTTGCCTGGGATGACTTGGCCGAAGCTCCCATGAATGTGTTATTGGCAGAAAGAAAAGACTGCATTCCTCCGCATCAGACTCGACACGCTGTCGGAGGTCATCTGAATCCGTCTGGGCAGGGTGTGCAGCCATGCTAGCACTGGCTGTCGTATCAGCCACCATGTCTGTAATTGATGAAGTCGGCACTGAGCTCGAACCTGAGGTACCCGTCATCTGCGTGCTCGAGCTTGCTGCTGCACTCGCTGTCAATGTGTCCTGCACATGGCACTGTGCGGTCGGTGCCACAGTTGCCTGAGCTGTGGGAACCAGGGCTTGCATGAGGCTGATTTTCTCGAAGGTCGCGTCGAAAAAGGTTCACAACTTTGACGCTGGAGCTGGCGTCGGCTGGCGTCGGGGCGTCTGGCTCCGTCTCGCTGAGAGGCCCCGACGTACAATCTCACTTGCCTCTCTTCGCGCCCTTGCCCTGGGCCTTGCTCTTGCCGCTCTTGCCGACGGGCTTGCCGATCACCGTCATGGCTGCCAACGTCGCCTCTGCTTGGGCTGCCGCGGTTGCTGCCGCGAGTTTACGGGCTGAAATGGCTGCCGCCGCTGCTGGCTGCCGACGCAGACAAGGCCTCTGGAGTCTGTGCTTGACCCTCTGCCCCGTCGACGCTGGGACGTGGGGGCGTCTGCGGGTCGCCTCCTGTCCCAGGGGCTGCCGCGGAACCTGGCTCACGTCCTTTTCCGTCTCGCCCGTCCTGCGCTTCTTGCCGATGATGGCGTGGACCTCCTTGGCCTTGGCGATGCGAGCCTTGACGTCGTCAGATTTCGCCGCCAAATGGGTCTTGTAGGCCTGGAGCTCCTGATGTATCGTGAGAAAATCGTCCTTCTCCGCTGACTCGATACCCTCGAGCTCGTCCAAATCCTTGAACAGATCATCACCCCAAATCGAATCGAAGGCCGCCTCGGGGTCTGCGCTGCCTGCTGGCACCGCTCCTTCTCCCGCTGCTCCACCGATTTCCTTTGCACAATCTGCCGTGGCTTACTTCCTGGCGATGTCGGCCTGCGCCAGGACGAGCGCCGCCTCCTGTTCCCCCTGCTGGGCCTTCAGCGAGTTGGCCTGGCAGCGGACCACGGCAGCCACTGCTTGATCATGCTTAATGTTCGCATCTCTCCACTGCCCTGACGCCCTCTTGATGGCGTCCTCAGCGTTGGATCCTCTACTGACTGCACTCGGGGGTGAAAGCTGGGCCTGCAGCGCCTCCGAAACCTGCGCGAGCTGCGGAGCCGGTACTGATGAGTCCTATGCCAACCAACTGCCGCATTTTGACCACAGCTGGTGAGACTGACCTCGTGCCATACTGGCTTCGAATGTCTAGCCAACCGTTCTGTTGCAACACAATGTCGCAAGCTGACGGTGCCCCTTAAGCACCACGTGGAGGTACAGTGCTGGACTCAGGGCTGCCAAAATTGTGTTCTGAACCAAACTGCTTGAGGGAGGAGGAGGAGGAGGAAGAGGAGGAGGAGGAGGAGGAGGAGGAGGAGGAGGAGGAAGAGGAGCAACGACGGGTTGTGGGCCGCTTTTCGGGCCTCTGGGGGCCCTCGCCGGGCGTCGGGGCCGTCCAGAAAAAGCTCGGGACGGAAAGTCGGCCTATGTAGGGAAGTGGTCCGGACCTCGTGGGCCCACGCATCGGAAAAACTGGAGCGGCGGGATGTCTGGGGCGCCAACTGCACAACTGGGCGCAACTGGTGCCACGATCCCGGCCAAACCCAGTCGTGGTGTGCAGTTGACACACTCGGTAAGGGAGCCTACTAGGAGAGATCCAGGGGCACGTCTGTCGTCGAGCTCTGTGCCTCCTCCTCCTGCTCCTCCTCCTCCTCCTCCTCCTCCTCCTCCTCCTCCTCCTCCTAATCCTCCTCATTCCTCCTCCAGCGGCAGGAAACTTCCGTCGGCGCCCGTTGGCAACCCGATGTTTTGTTCGGCGCGCCCGCTGTACGGTTGGCCGTTTTGGGATAGCGTGTGGCCGCGGCGGCCCCCAGCGCCACGCTCTGCACTGCGAGCGGATAGCGTGTCGCTCCGCGGGGAGGGAGGCTCGGGAAAGGCTCGGGACGTGGACGCTGGGGTGCTGGGAAGCGGATCGCGTGCCGCCCTTGAGCGTGGTGGGCCAAAACAGGCGGCGCGACGCGCTGTCCAGAAGCCCCCGACTGCAGTCGACGTGCCCACCCTACGCCCTCGGGGCACGTGCGCCGATCCTGGGGCCAAAGTGTGGAGATTATCGGACAGCCAAAAGGTGCCGATACTGCTACTCCACAGATCTCTCTTGGGGTGCGTTCTGACAAAATGAAGCTAATCCAACGGTGGCGACGAGGGCCTCCCAGGAGGTCCCAAAAAGGGTAAACGAGTGAAGGCAAGCGGTATGGGTTCCTTTTCCTCCTCCGAGAATGGGTCTGGCCAGGTTCGGGCGAAGTGTGCGCAACTGGCGCCGCCTGGCCTGGCTCAGCGCGTCGCAGGCGCGCTGCAGACCCTCCCACCGCAGGGAGTTCTCGAGCACCTGCGGCCCGGGAGCTGGGGCCCCCTCGCGTTGTGAAAGAAACACGGGGGTCGACGCTGTGAAAAGATCACGACGCCGGGGGTCTGGGGAGCCGGGGCCCCTCCTCCACTGCCCCAGCCCCCTTTCCCGTGCCCAGTGGTGCGGTCGGGAACGTTTGCTGGGCGCGTCGCCCTGGCGGCCCCGCCGCCGCGCTGTGCCTCGCGAGCGGATGGCGTGTCGCTCCGCGCCGCGGGGCAGGGGGCTCGGGAGAGGCTCGGGGAGTGGACGCCGAGGTGCCGGGAGGCGGACAGCGCGCCTCCCCCAAGCGCGGTGGGCCGGACCTGGCGGCGCGACGCGCTATCCACAGGTTCCCGACCGTGTCCCCCCGATGCCCTCTCGTTCTCCTCCCCGCCCCCCATCGAGCTCGAAGTCGGCGTGCAAGCCGAGCCTCGCTCTTCTGCTCTTGCTTATCCGCGGGTGTTGCTGTCCGCCTCCTCCCCCTCCTCCTCCTCCTCCTCCTCCTCCTCCTCCTCCTCCTCCTCCTCCGTCCTCCTCCTCCTCCTCTTCCTTGTCTCTCCTCCTCTCCTCCTCCTCCTCTCCTCCTCCTCCTCCTCCTCCTGCCTCATCATCATCATCATCATCATCATCATCATCATCATCATCATCATCATCATCATCATCATCATCATCATCATCATCATCATCATCCTCATCCTCATCCTCATCCTCATCCTCATCCTCATCCTCATCCTCATCCTCATCCTCATCCCCTTCTCCGCGCACAACGCGCATCCTGCAGTCCTGATCCTGGCGCTCTGCGGGAACCCGGAAAACCTCGCGCACCCCTCTGGGGCCACTCTTTGAGGCCTGGGGGGAGCTTGCACTGCGCGGATTTGGTACTTGCCTTCTGCCCCGCACTCTGACTTGTGGGGGGGATTTGCAAGTTCTTCTGTGCTTACGGGAGGCCCGAACATACCAACATCCACACCTCCGACACCACAGGACCCCACGGAAGACAAGCGAGGTGGGGTCGATGGGGGGGTGGAGGGTCGGGCCCCCTCCTGAGCAGCACCTCCGAGAAAAGACTGAACTGACGCCGGAACGAGACTGCCGCTGCCGCTGCCCTCCCCCCCCCCTGACCGCGGCGCCGCCTGTCCTTGCAGCTCGGGCGCGGGCGGTGGAGGGGGGAAAACACCTGGGCGGGGGCGTCTGAGACACCTGTTGGCTCGGCTCATGTGGGATTTGCAAGTCTATTGACTGCGACGTACTCGGCGCCCTTCAAACATGGGGACGTGGGAGGTGTTTTGGGTATGTCTGGGGGGGCAGCACTAAGTGGGGGCCCGAAACGCACCGCACTCGACGCCCACACTAGCGCCCGCACTTGACGCACACACTCGCGCCCTACACTCGCACGCCCGACTCGCCCCCCGCGCTCGGCCCCCGTACTCGCCCCCCGAACTCGGCCCCCGCACACTACGCCCACGCTCTACGCACACATACACACCCCACACTCGCACTCCACACTCACCCCTCGCGCTCGGCCCCCGCACTCGACCCCCGCACTCGGCCCCCGCGCTCTACGCCCACGCCTTGCGCGCACACTCGCACCCCACACTCGCACTCCACATTCGCCTCTCGCACTCGACCCCCGCACTCGACCCCCGCACTCTACGCCCACGCTCTACGCACACACCCGCACCCCACACTCGCACTCCACACTCGCCCCTCGCACTCGGCCCCCACACTCGACCCCCGCATTCGGCCCCCGCACTCTACGCCCGCACTCTACGCACACACTCGCGCCCCACACTCGCACCCCACACTCGCCCCTCGCACTCGGCCCCCGCACAGGACCCCCGCACACTGCCCCCGCACTCTACGCCAACACTCTACGCACACACTCGCGCCCCACACTCGCACTCCACACTCGCCCCTCGCACTCGGCCCCCGCACTCGCCCCCCGCACTCTACCCCCGCACTCTACGCCCACGCTGTACGCGCACATTCGCACCCCACACTCGCACTCCATACTCGCCCCTCGCACTCGGCCCCCCCCACTCGGCCCCCGCACTCTACGCCCGCGCTCTACGCACACACCCGCGACCCACACTCGCACTTCACACTCGCCCCTCGCGCTCGGCCCCTGCGCTCGCCCCCCGCACTCGGCCCCCGCGCTCTACGCCCGCGCTCTAAGCGCACGCTCGCGCCCCACACTCGCACTCCACACTCGCCCCTCGCACGCAGCCCCCACACTCGCCACCCACGCTCGACCCCCGCGCTCTACGCCCACGCTCTACGCCCACGCTCTACGCACGCACTCGCGCCCCACACTCGCACTCCACACTCGCCCCTCGAGTTCGGCCCCCGCGCTCGCCCCCCGCGCTCGACCCCCGCACCCTACGCCCACGCTATACGCGCACACACTCGCGCCCCACACTCGCACTCCGCACTCGCCGTTCGCATTCGGCCAACGCACTCGCCCCCCACACTCGACCTCGGCACTCTACGCCCACGCTCGCACGTAGCACTCGCCACTCACACTCTGCCCCCGCGCTCGCCCCCCCCCCCCCACCCACCCACCACCGCCCCCACCCACCCACACTTCTCAGCCATGCTCGCCCCTCACGCCGACCATCGTGGTCGCGTAATCTCAACGACGTCGAACGAGCGTGCGCATCCGTGTTCCTCCTCCTCCTCTACTCTCCCCTCCTCCTCCTCCGCCTCTCCTCCTTGCTCCTCCTCCTCTCCTCCTCCTCTCCTCCTCCTCCTACCTCTCCCTCCTCCCCCTCCCCCTCCCCTCCTCCTCCCCCCCCCCATCCTCCTCCTCCTCCGTCCTCCTCCTCCTCCTCCTCCTCTCTCTTCCTCCTCCTGCTCTCTCCTCCCTCCTCCTCCTCTCCTCCTCCTCCCTCCTCCTCCTCCTCCTCCTCCCCTCCTCCTCCTCCTCTCCTCCTCCTCCTCCTCCTCCCTCCTCCTCCCGCCTCCTCCTCTCCTCCTCCTCCTCCTTCTCATCCTCCTCCTCCTCCTCCTCCTCCTCCCCCCCCTCCTCCTCCTCCTCCTCCGCCTGGTGCTACCGCGACCCCAGCAGCCGGCGGAGTGGCTGAGGGAACGAACCGGCGAAGAGGGAGGGCGAGGGGGAAGAGAAAGAGCAGGGGGGCGACCAGGAGGACGAGGAGGGGGAGTAGGAGGAGAAGGGGGGAGTCGGAGAATGAGGAGGAGGAGCAGGAGGAGGAGGAGAAGAGGGTGGAGGACGAGGATGACGAGGAAGGCGAGGAGGACGGCGAGGAGGATCCGGAGCAGGATGGCGATTGTGACCGTGACCATGATGGATGGAAGGTAGGGGGCCGAATGCTCCCCTACCATCCATCTGATGAGGACGAGGAGGCGGGGGAGGAGGAGGACGAGGATGAAGAGGAGCAGGACGAGGAGGAGGACGATGATGAGGAGGAACGGGGACGACGACGAGGAGGACGAGGCGGAGAAGGGGGACGAGGAGGACGACGAGTACGAGGAGGACGAGGAGGATACGGATGAGGAGGACGAGGCGATGGTGACCATGACCATGATGGACGGAAGGTAGGGGACCGCACGCTCCCCTACCATCCATTTGATGAAGACGAGGAGGCGGATGAGGAAGAGGAGGGGGAGGACGAAAACGATGAGGAGGGCGGCGATGATGACGACAAGGACGAGTAGGAGGAGGAAGAGGGCGATGATGATGATGATGATGAGGAGGAGGAGGAAGAGGAGGAGGAGGAGGAGGAGGGGGAGGAGGAGGAAGACGAGGCGGAGGAGGAGGACGACGAGTACGAGGATGACAAGGAGGACGAGGAGGATACGGATGAGGAGGACGAGACGATGGTGATCATGACCATGATGGATGGAAGGTAGGGAGCCGCACGCCCCCCTACCATGGAGGCGGATGAGGGCCGACACGCGCGGCTTCGAGTGACACAGAGCCGCCGAGAATCAAACGTCCTCCTATTGGTTGCGCCATAGGTTGCGCCTTCGGCCGCCGAGACGAAAACCGCTTCCTATTGGTGGCCCCATAGGTTGCGCCCTGGTTCGCCGAAAATGCACCGTCCTCCGAACAGATACGCCCAGCCCAGTCAGTCCAGTCAGTCTCGCTCGCGCGCTTCATGGGTGCGAGAGAGCAAGAGAGAGAGAGAGAGAGAGAGAGAGAGAGAAAACAAAACAAAAGGAAAGAAAGAAAGAAAGAGAGACAGAAAGAGAGAGAGAGAGAGAGAGAAAAAAAAAAAAAGAACGAAAGAAAGAAATATATACAGAGAGAGAGAGAGAGAGAGAGAGAGAGAAAAAGAGAACGAGAGAGAAGTGTCCGTGGCATGTCTTGGGGGCGCGCCCCTTGGCTGCGCGGCACCCTCTGGCCGTCTTGGGCGTTTCTTGGGCCGTCTTGGGCGGCTCTTGGGAAGTCTTGGGCCGTTTCGGGCGGCTCTTGGGTCGTCTTGGGGCCTTCTTGGGGCTTCAGGGCCGTCTTGGAGGCCATTGTGGGCGACTTGGAGGCTTCTTGGGCCGTCTTGGGGCCCTCTTTTGGGCCGTCTTGGGGGCCTCTTGGGCCGTCCTGGTCCCACCTTGGAGGCCTCTTGGGCGATCTTGAGGGCCTCTCGCGTCCCAGCCCTGAACAAGGCTGGGGCCTGATAGTGGTCGTCCTTTTGGGGCCTCTTGGGCCGTCTTGGGCGGCTGTTGGGTCGTCTTGGGGCTCTCTTGGGGCTTCGGGGCCGTCTTGGAAGCCATCGTGGGCGTCTTGGAGGCTTCTTGGGCCGTCTTGGGGTCCTCTCGGGGTCGTCTTGGGGGCCTCTCGGGCTGTCCTTGGGCCATCTCGGAGGCCTATTGGGCGAGTTTGGGGGCCTCTCGCGTCCGAGCCCTGAAAAAGGCTCGGGCCCGATAGCGGTCGTTTTTTGGGAGCCTCTTGGGCCGTCTTGGGCGGCTCTTGGGCCGTCTTGGGGCCCTCTTGGGATTTCAGTGCCGTCGACGAGCGACGACGACGACGCGAGCAGCACGTAAGTGGCGATCTGCCCATTGCGCCTGTGGACACCATAGCGCTCGCGTGCACCACACCGCGCGCGTGCACCACAGCGCCTGCGTACACCGCAACAGCCGTGTGCAACGCACCGCCCGCGTATACCACAATACTTGGGAGCACTACAACGCCGGTGTACATACACCGCAGCAGCCATGTGCAACACAACGCTTGTGTACACCACAGTGCTTGCGTGCACCGCAGCGCCTGCGCACGCCACAGCGCCTGTCTACACCACAGCATCTGCGTGCAACGCAGCGCTGGTGCAAACCACATTGCCTGCGTGCATAGGACAGGTAGAAGGAACATGTACGTCAGGATCTGATGCGGACAACTAAACGCCACGCCAGGAAAGTTCTGATAATCGAATGCCACGTTTTTCCCTCCTCCCTCCTCCTCCACATCCTCCTCCTCCTCCTCCGCCTCCGCGTCCTCTTTCTCCTCCTTCTTACCCCCTGTCGTGCGGCTTGGCGTTGCAACGCGCGTGCGCATCGCAGCGTGCACCGCAGAATGGTCGATTGAATCGGTCCACTTGGTTCTCGGACGGCCACTTTAGCTGGAGCCCCCTGGGCGCAAAGAGGAGTTAGGGTGATGCGGGCGGACCCGGGGGAACTCGTAGAATCCAGCGGCGCTCCTTTGTCCATGAGGGTTATTCTCCTTTGTTTTCTCTGGAATCCGCGCGCGCTCCATTTTGTCACAAAGATTACTTCTGAAATTCTATACACGACAATGGTGCTGTGGTGCACGCGGCTGATGGGGTGCTCGCAGGCGCCGCGGCGTCAACAGGCACTGCAATGCACGCAGGCATTGCGGTGTACACTGGCGCTGCGTTGCGCACGGCTGATGTGGTGCACGGAGGCGCCGCGGTGTACACAGGAGTTGCTGTGCCCGCAGGCGCGGCGGCGCAAACTGGCGCTGTGTTGCACGCGGCTGCCGTGGTGCACATCGGCGGCGTGGCGCACACAGGCGCCGTGGTGCACGCGGGCACTGTGATGTACACAGGCGTTGTGTGGTACATCGCCACCTACATGTTCGTGATACCCGTTCCCCGCCCTTCCTAACCATTCCCAAATGCCGCTGGCGCGAAACGCGACGTCGTCGACCCCCCCCCCCAAAGATGATCGCCGTCGTCGGCCCGGACTTAAAAACAGGCTCCAGCAGCGCCCGCGCGCGCGACGACGATGAGCGACGAGCGACGAACCACGAGCGACGACGACGACGACGAACGACGACAACGACGACGACGACGACGACGACGCCTGCGGACCAGACACCTGTGCGGATTCCTACGCGGACACCTACGCGGATCCCAGCGCGCACGGCGGCAGTGCCCGGAGCGCACTGGGGGGGGGGCGTTGCGGGGGGGGGGGGGGGGGGCATGGCGCCCGCCATGCTCCAAGCAATAAAGAAATGGCCTCTATCTGCGCGTGCTGCGCGGGTATCTGGAAGAGCAAAGTCTGATGCACACCGCGTCTGCGAGGTCAATCATACATGGGCATCATGCGCTGCAGAATGCACGCACCAGAAAATGTCATTCGCTACTCGAACGCACCAGTGCGTGGACGATCCAACCAACTATTCGTTCAGCGATAGACGCGTCGCATAGCGTGGACAACGGTACAAACCCGCATGCGATTGGAAACGCAGACGGCGCAATGCGCGAACAATCGAACCAACTATTTGTTCATTGCGACCGCGCCTTGCGTTCGAGTGAAATCCAACCAAGATCTGCGCGAGCAAAATCTGATTTACACCGCATCTGCAAAGACAGCACAGCCGCGCATATATTTAGCATGCGATCCATAACGCGCACCAGAAAAATGTCAATCGCAATTCAGAAACACCAGAAATTATCCCACCAAGTATTCGCGCAGTGATACCACGCGTCGCACAATCTCGAAAACGATGCAAACCCACGCGCGATCGGCAACGCAGACGGCGCAATGTGCGAATAATCAAACCAACAATTTGTTCATTGAGACCATAAATCGCATGTGAGTAAATCCCAACCAATATCTGGAAGAGCGAAGTCCGATTTACACCGCACCTGCGACGTCCATCATACAGAACTATCATGCGACGCAGAATACAAGCCGGAAGAATGTCATTCGCAATTCGGACACGCCAGTTTGTGAACAACCCATCCAAGTATTTGTTCAAGGATACCACGCGTCGCATAATGTGGAGCGCGCCACATGCAAACCCATGTGCGATTGGAAACGCAAGCGGCGCAGTGCGTGAATAATCAAACCAAGTATTTGTTCGTTAAGACCATGCATCGCATGTGATTAAATCAAACCAAGAGAAATGCCCCCAATCATGGCGGGCTCGCTTGTGCAACGCGGGCCGGATGCCATTGAATTTCTCGGCCTCGCAGCAACAGTGCCCATCGTCGTGAACTCCACGCCCGTGGAAGCCAAACGGCGGAACCATTCTTTGATAAAGCTCGACTAAATGCTTCGCAAGCAACGCGCGCAATCGGGGCAAGCTAATAGGCACGTCTTCAGCAGGCGATTGACCGAAAGTACGCAATAAATTGTCTTTGGCGCGTGGTCCAACAACAATGTCGTTGCTCTCGAGCGTCATCAACATGAGATTGGCTTTTGCACGCGCCAACGCGCTTCCCACAGCACCCTGAAAAAGTCTGCATAATCTCTCTGCTTGGCGGGGCGACATTGCACGGCACCGGAAGGGCGTGGCCAAGCACTTTACATGCGACGTAGAATCTGATTTCACCAAACGACATCCGCCAACATGCCCCATGGCACGTTGATGCAACAAACGAACACCGAGTGTTGTTTGGAAGGATTTCAATATTCTTTTGAGGGGGACCACCCCTCGTCTTGCACCCAAGGACGTTGCTCCGGATGAACCACCGGAGCCCCCCAAACCCCGAGAAGCAACAACCCTCTGGGCGCAAGTGGTCTAGAGCGTTTCCTCTTCCACCCCTTCCTCTTCCCCTTCGGGGAAAGATTGCCCCTGCCCTTGACCCCCCCCCTGGACCTGGGCGGGGGGGGCCGCGGGTCGTTGGAGCGCCCGAGATGGCCCAAGATGGTCCCAAGAGCGCCCCAAAACCCAATATAGCGTCCAAGACGGCTCAATCCAGCGCGATATCGTTCAAGATGGCCCCCAAGATGCCCCAAAAGGCCCCAAGACCGTCCCAAGACGGCCCCAAGTTGCCAAAGAGCTCTCAAGGAGGCCCCGAAGAAGCCCAAATCCTCCCAAAACTTACAAAAATCAATGTGTTTTGCTTTTTCGTTTTTCGCTTCCGATGGTCTTCCGACGCCTCAAACTGGCTCCAAAATGGCCCGAGATGGCCCCAAGAGAGCCCCATGACGGCCCCAAAAGCGCCGACGAGCGCTCCAAGAGCGCCCCAAAGGGGGCCCAGGAAGCGATTTTGGTTGGAGCTCCCGATGGGGGGGGGGCGCAATCAAGGACCCCCCCTTCGTCGATCGATCTCCTCCAACATGGCCCCAAAAGCGCCCCTACAGCCCCCAAGAGGGCCCCGAGAGGCACCCAGACGGCCCCAAGAGGCGCCCAAGAGGCCTCCAAGAGGCTCCCAAGAGACCCCCAATAAACTTCAATAGGATTCCCGAAAACAAGCGGCATTTAAGACGCGTCTGGCCTTTCGGTTCGCCGTCCGCCCCCTCTTCCTCATCCACCTCTTCCTCCTTTTCCCTCCCCCTCCTCCTCCTCTTCCTCCTCCTCCTCCGCCTTCTCCTCCTTCGCCTCTTTCCCTTCCTTGTTTATTCTCCTCTTTCTCGTCCTCCTCGTCCTCGCCCTACTCCGCGTCCTCCTCCTCGTTGTCCTCCTCCTCCTCCTCCTCCATTTCCTCCTCCTCCGACGACGACGGCGACGATTGGTCATCCACCCACCCCCCCTTCTTGGAGTATACGACAGTTTCCCCGGCCCTCTGTTATGTTGCATGTTCCCCAACTTCCCCGATCACCGCAACTATCCTGGGCATCGTTTCTGGATGGACTGGTGGGGTCACTTTTTTTCTCAGCCGCAGGCGGAAGCGCCGGCGGCGAGCAGTCGCGGTCGGGCTGCGGCCGCGACGAATTCCCGGGCGCGCGCGGGGGCCGCGGATCAGGCGGCGGGGCAAGCAGCAACCCAGGGCGTCTGAGAGGCCAGGCGGTCGCGCAAGCTGCAACCCAGGGAGTCTGAGGGGTCAGTCACCAAGGAAGCAAGGCAGACGCGGCCAAAATGGCGCGCCGTACGTTCCCAGTCGCGGTCGTGACAAACGACAACCGCGCGGTGGTGGGAACCAAACTCCGTGCGAGAAAGTCAGCCCATGGGAGTCTGACGGGCATGAGCAGACCGAAAGCGTAGCTGACGTCGTCCAGCAAGGAGGGGGATTCTGACACGTGGGGGCACGCGAAGCGTCAACAAATTATTTCCTCTGGACACCCCGCGCAATCCCCCCCACTCACTCGCTCATTCATTCACTCGCACACGCACGGACACGTATCGTCGTCAACATCATCGCTCATTCACTCACTCATGCACCTACGCACCCGGCGTCATTATTTGAAGGAGCTTGTCTTGTGAACCCACGTCATCCCGACCCCCGGCGCACGAGGCAATGGGCTCGCCAACTGCCTCCCAGTTCCGTTTCCGGCGAGAACAGAAAAATCGGGCGACGAATTCAAACCAGCGCCCTCGCGTGGGACATCCTCGAAAAATCTGCCCCGCCCACCCCCAGAACCCCCCGGGGGGCCCCTGGAGGCCCCCGGCGGGGGAGCGGGGGGGAGGGAGGAGGGGGGGGGGGGGGCGGTACACAGGGGCGTCATAGATATTCACGAACCCCAGAGCAACCGCAGAGCAGCTGCTACTCGCCATCATTCACACACTCATTCACCCATCCACTCACCTGCTCACTCACCCAGTTCTGGGAACAGGCGCGTGCGCGCGCGGATGTCCACCGAATGGCTGTTGCTGAGGATGCGAAAGGGCGGGGTCGCGATCCCTAGCAACAACCACAATTCGGAAAGTGTTTTTGGGACCAGGCGCGCGCGCGCGCGGATGTCCACCCAGCGGCATGCTTTTGCTGAGGATGCGAGAAGGTTGGGCCGCGATCCCTGGCAACAGCTACAATTCGGAAGAAGGTAGTTTTGGGACCAGGCGCGCGCGGATGTCCACCGAGTGGCACGTTTTGCTGAGGATGCGAAAGGGTAGGGTCGTGATCCCTAGCGGCAGCTACAACTCGGAAGAAATGACTTTGGGGCCAGGCGCGCGCGCGCCCGGATGTCCACCGAGTGGTACTTTTGACATGATGCGAAAGGGTGGGGTCGCGACCCCTAGCAACAGCTACCACATGGAAGAACGTAGTTTTGAAGCCAGGCGCGCGCGCGGATGTCCAACGAGCCTTCTTCTTTATATAATTATTATTATTATTTTGTTGTTTCTCTTCCCGCGGGGGGGGGGGGGGGGCGAGAAGGTGGGGGCAACGACTACAATGCAGAAAAATGTAGTTTGGGGAACAGGAGCGGGCGCGCGGATGTCCACCGAATGGTTTTTCTCTGCTATGGATGCGAGAAGGTGCGGTCGCGATCCCTAACAACAGCTGCAATTCGGAAGAATATAGTTTTGAGACCAGGCGCGCGCGCGGGTGTGTCCGCCGAATGGTATGTGTTGTTGGAGATGCGAGATGGTGGGGCCGCGACCCCTAGCAACAGCGACGTTTTGGAAGAATGTAGTTTTGGGACCAGGCGCGCGCGCGCGCGGATGCCCGCCGAGTGGTATTTTCGCTGTGGATGCGAGAAGGTGGGGTCGCGATCCCTAGCAAGCAGCTGCACGAACAAGGTTGTTTTGGGGCCAGGCGCGCGCGCGGGCGCCCACCGAGTGGGACTTTTGTTTGCCGAAGATGCAAGAGGATTGGGCCGCGATCCCTGGCAACAGCTACATTCCGGAAGAAGGTCGTTTTGGGTCCAGGCGCGCGCGCGCGCAGATGTCCACCAAATGGTACGTTTTGTTGAGTATGCGTGAGGGCGGGGTCGCGATCCCTTGCGAAAGCTACATTTCGGGAGAGCGTAGTTTTGGGACCAGGCGCGCGCGCGGATGTCCACCGAGTTGTATTTTTGTTGCTGCGGATGCGAGGTGGCGGCGCCGCGACCCCTAGCAACAGCTACAATTCGGAAGAAGGTAATTTTGGGACCAGGCGCGCGCGCGGATGTCCACCGAGAGGCATGTTCTGCTGAGGGTGCGAGAGGGTGGGGTCGCGATCCCTAGCAACAGCTACACTTCTGATGAGAAAAAACTGCTTTGGGGCCAGGCGCGCGCGCACGGATGTCCACCGAGTGGCTTGTCCTGCTAGGGGTGCGCGAGGGTGGGGCCGCGATCCCTAGCAACAGCTACACTTCGGAAGAATGTGGTTTTGGGACCAGGCGCGCGCGCGGATGTCCACCGAGCGGCATGCTTTGTTGGGGATGCGCGAGGGCGGGCTCGCGACCCCTAGCAACAGCTACATCGGACGAAGGTAGCTTTGGGACCAGGCGCGCGCGGCCCATTCTGTGTGGGACAATCTACCATGCGCGGGGGGCCAGGGCCGCCGCGCGCGCGGCGGCCTTGGCCCGTTCTGTTAGGAAAATGCATAGTGCGCGCGGCGGCCCTGGCCCATGCAGCGTGGGAAAATATACCATGCGCGAGGGGCCAGGGCCGCCGCGCGCGCGGCGGCCCTGGCCCAATCTGTATGAGAAAATACATTGTGCTTGCGGCGTCCCACAGCTTTTCTGCGTTGGAAGTTACACCATGCGCGAGGGGCCAGGGCCGCCGAGCGCGCGGCGGCCTTGGCACGTTCTGCATGACAAAAAGCATAGTGCGCGCGGCGGCCCTGGCCCATTCTGTGTCAGGAAATATATCATGCGCGAGGGGGCAGGGCCGCCGCGCGCGCGGCGGCCCTGGCCCGTTCTGTATGGAGCACCAATAATACGTGCGCCGGTCCTGGCCCGTCCTGCGCGGGAAAATATACCATGCGCGATGGGCCAGGGCCGCCGCGCTCGCGGCGGCCCTGGCGCGTTCTGAATGGGAAAGTGCATAGTGCGTTCGGCGTCCCTGGCTTATTCTGTTGGCAATATATGATTCGCAAGGAGGCCAGGTCCGCCGCGCGCGCGCGGCCCAGGCCCGTTCTGCATGGGAAAATGTGTAGTGCGTGAGGCGGCCCTGGCCCATTCTTTGTAGGAAAATATATCGTGCGCGAGGGGCCAGACCCGCCGCGCGCGCGGCTGCCCTGGCTCGTTCTGCATT
>CAUYUJ010008797.1:0-17500 GCA_963575745.1 Prorocentrum cordatum | reverse complement strand
GATGGATATCCAACGGGCACCCGCTGAGGGGTCTCTTCCGACCACAGGCAAGCATAAGGGACTTTCCTATTGCGGACAATACAGATACCGCCACGCGCGCGTCGGCGCATTGTAGGCTGCAACAATATACGTAAGAGGGTTCAGTTTAGTTCCCAGGCGGGCATGGCGGCGTTCTATTGCTGGCAATACAGTAACCGCCGCTCGCGCGCGTCGGCGCATTGCAAGCTGCATCAGTAGACGGAAATATTTTATGTTGGTAATAAACACGCATGTTAAGTTGCAAGTCCAATCGGTCGGCAAACGTTAGGGGTCCACTTTCGCTCCCAGGCAAGCATGGCGACTTTCCTATGGTGGACAATACAGAAATCGCCCCGCGCGCGCGTCGGCGTCTTGTGGTCTCCACCAATAGACACAACCCGTAAGGACCGCAAATGAAGTTTGAAATCCAATCGGCGACCGCTAAGGGTTCACTTGAGTTCCCAGGTCAGCATGCGGACAATAGAGGAGCCGCCGCGCACGACCGCGAGCGCGAGCGCGCGTCGGCGCATTATAAGCTGCAGCAGCAGACCAAGACCAAACAACCGCGTGGCAAGTTGGAAATCCAATCGACAACCGCTAAGGGTCCACTTTAGTTCCCAGGACAACAAGGCCACGCTCCTGTTGCGGGCATTGGGTGATATTTCAAAAGACGAAAGGCGCGGGCGCGCACCGAGTGGTAGTTTTTTGCTAAATATGAAAGAAGGTTGGCGGGGGCAACACCCCTTCCCAACACGTACTTTTCGGGCGAGGGTCGTTTAGGGACCAGGCGCGCGAGCGCGCGGATGTGCACCGAGTGCCATTCTCTGCCGAGGATGAAACAAGGTGGCGTCGCGATCCTCCGCAAAACATGCCACGCGGGCGAAGCCGCCAGCTGGCTTGGAAACTAAAGTCAGCCCTTAGCGGCGGCATGTTCGAATTCCAAATTAACGTTGGTCCTGGCGCATGCTTTCTGATGACGCGCGTCGGCGCCTTGCCTGCTGCGCTAGTAAACGGGAAAGTGCAGACCGCCTGTTAGGGCGGAAATCTACTCGGTTACGGCTGAGGGTCCACTTGAATCCCCAAGCCAACATGGCGACGTTCCTATTGCTGGCGATGCAGAGGCAGCCCGCCGCCCGTCGCCCGCCACCGGCCAGACATCAAAGAAAACACTCACAAGGCCCATGTTCACTAGGAAATCCAGTCGGTCGCCTCTCTGTGAGGGCTCACTGTTTCCATGCCAACAAGGCGGCTCTCCTTTCATGGGCAATTGAGAAACAACCACGCGGCGCGCGCGCGGGGATGTGCACCGAGTGGTACCCTTCGCTAATGATGGAAGAGGGTGGGGCCGCGATCTTTCGCAAAAGCCACCTTTCGGGCGACGGCCCTTTTGGGGGCAGGCGAGCGCGCGCGTGCTAGGGGTGAAAGAAGGTGGGGTCGCGATCCTTCGAAGCTAACTACAATTTTGGGGCACTCGGGCGAGGGTCGTTTCGTTTGCAAATGGCGAGAGGGGGCGTCGCGATCCTCCGCATACATACCACTCGGTCGAGGGTTAGTTGGGGACCAGGGGCGCGCCGAAACCAAAGGCGGGAAACGCGTGCGAAAGTAGCCGCGCGCGGCGTTCGGCGGAGCCACCTATGGGGCCACGGAGCGCGCGAGGAGCGCGTCGACGTGAAAGGCGCGGACGCATGCGAACGCACCCACTTGAGGCCTTCGGCATCCCCAATGCGGCCACGAAACGCGCGAGGGGCGCGCCGAACCGAGAGGCGCGGACGCATGCGAACGCCACCCCCTGGGGCGCGCAGCGAGGCCCCCACGAGACGCGCGGGCGGCGCGCCGTAATGCGAGGCGCGGGCGCATGCAAACGCAGCCTCCTGGAGCCTTCGACAGGCTCGCGATGGGGCTACGAAGTGTCTGAGGCTGCATGCCAAAACGAGAAGCTCCGGGGAAGCGCACTAAACAATTTCCAACGCTTACAGCTCGGCGAGCGAGGCGCGCAAAAAGGCGCAACATGCACGCGCATCAACGCGCGACGCGCGCGAAACAGATCGCGCTGCTGAAAATTTCGGCACGCGAAGCGTGCTGAACGGTTTTGCAACTTGTACACGTCGGCGCGCGGAGCTCCATCAACGGCTGACAACACGGAGCGCGCGAAACGGTTTACTATATGCACGCCTCGACACGCCCGAGCATCCCCGACCGTTCCCCAGCGATCCCGCTGCCGAGCTCCCCTTGGCTCGGGGGAGCACAAGGGGAGGGGCGGGAGAGGGGGGGGGGGGGGCGAACAATGGCTGGGGAAGTCTGAAGGAGGCCAAGGGGGGGGCTTCGATTGGCTTCGGGTGGCCGAGGGGAGCCGGGCGCGTTGGCTTCGGGGCGCCGATTTGATTTGAAAGTGCAAAGTTGATTTCGCGAGTTCGATTGCCGATGCATTTGCACAATTGATTTCGCGAGTTTGTTCGCCGAGTGGATTTGCAGAGTTGAGTTCGCGAGTTGATGTGCGGAGTTCATTTGCCGAGTTGTTTCGCAGACTTGATTTGTAGAGCTGGTTCGCAGAGTTGATTTCGCGAGTTGATTGGCAGCGTTGATTTGCCGAGTTGATTTGTCGAGTTGGTTCGCAGAGCTGACCTCGCGAGTTCACTGGCAGAGCTGATTTCGCAAGCTGGCTTCGCGAGTTGATTTGCAAAGTTGATGCGCGTAATTGATGTCGCTAGTTGATTCGCCGAGTTGATTTGCCGAGTTGATTTGCGGAGTTGATTTCGAGAGTTGATTTGCCGAATAGGTCTGCCGAGTTAATTTGCCGAGTTGATTTCGCGAGTTGGTTTGCCGAGTTGATTCGCATAGTTGATTTCGCGAGTTGATTTGCCGAGTTGATTTGCAGAGTTGGTTTCGCGAGTTGATTTGCCGAGTTGGTTTGCCGAGTTGATTTGCAGAGTTGATTTGCCGAGCTGATTTGCCGAGTTGAATTGCCGAGTTGATTTGCCGAGTTGATTTGCAGAGTTGATTTGCCGGTTTGGTTCGCAGAGTTGAATTGCCGAGTTGATTTGCCGAGCTGGTTCGCAGAATTGCCTTGCAGAGTTGATTCGCAGAGTTGATTTGCCGAGTTGATTTGCCGAGTTGATTCGCAGAGTTGATTTCGCGAGTTGGTTCGCCGAGTTGATGTGCCGAGGTGGTTTGTCGAGTTGATTCGCAGAGCTGGTTGGTCGAATGGCTCCGCAGAGATGATTTCGCGAGTTGATTGGCAGTTTCGATTTCGCGGCTTGATTTCGCGAGTCGATTCGCAAAGTTGCTTGGCAGAGCTGGTCTCGCTGGTTTCATTCGCCGAGTTGATTCGCCAAGTTGATTTGCAGAGTTGATTTCGCGAGTTGATTCGCCGAGGAGGTATGCCGAGTCGATTGGCAGAGTCGAATCGCAGAGTTGATTTGCCGAGTTGATTCGCAGAGCTGGTTTCGCGAGTTGATTTGCCGAGTTGATTCGCAAAGTTGATTTCGCGAGTTGATTCGCAGAGTTGGTTCGCAGAGTTGATTTCGAGAGTTGATTTCGCGAGTTGATTTGCCGAGTTGATTCGCAAAGTTGATTTCGCGAGTTGGTTCGCAGAGTTGGTTCGCAGATCTGATTTCGAGAGTTGATTTCGCGAGTTGGTTTGCCGAGTTGATTTGCAGAGTTGATTTCGCGAGTTGGTTCGCAGGATTGAATCGCAGACTTGGTTTCGCTTGTTAGTCCACCGAGTTGATTCGCAGAGTTGATTTCGCGAGTTGATTTGCCGAGTTGGTTCGTGGAGTTGATTTTGCGAGTTGGCTTGCTGGGTTGATTTGCCGAGTTGGTTTGCAGAGTTAATTTCGCGAGTTGATTTGCAGAGTTGGTTTGGCGAGTTGGTTTGCCAACTTGGTTTCGCGAGTTGACTTGATCGGCGAATTGACTGAGCGAGTTGATTTGGGCCCCCCGAGTTGGCGGGCCGAGTTGACCGGCGTCTCGCGCTCGTGTCGGGGCACCGTGTCTGCAAGCCACATCGCGTTGGGTCTCCGTGTCTAGGCGCCGTCGTCGCGTCGGCCCCCCGTGCCTCCGCGCGGCCACCGTGACGGGCATCCGCGCCTCCACGTCGCCATCATGAAGGGAAGTCGTGCGTCGGCGCCGTCGTCACATTGCACGATGCACCTACCGACTGACACCCAGAGACCGCGCGTGGGGGTGGAAACGATCGGTCAAAACACAGGGTTCACTTCTAGTCTGACGACCGACGAACCTCCGCGCGCGAGCGCTCGCACACATCCAGACACACACACACACGCGTTGCGCGATGCACCAACAGACGCGGACATAGAGACCGCGCGTTTAGCAAGAGATCCAACTTGGCCCCCGCGAAAGGCTCACATTCCTTGCCTGGCCGTTATGGCCCCTCCCCTTTCTATGTACTCTTAGCGCATTGTCGGCCGCGCAGACAGACTGGCACGGAAAGACCGCATGCGGGCAAAACAGATATCCTCACGCAGGAGCGCGCGCGCACGGGCGCGCGTAGGCGCATTGTATGGGGCGCCAACAGGCGGGCACGTCAAGGCCGCATGGTGGGTTGGAAATCCAATCTGCAGACGTTAGCGGGCTACTTGAGTTTCCAAGCCAATATGGCGGCAGTCTTTTTGCTGGCAATGCAGAAACCACCGCGCGCGCAGGCGCATTGGATGGCGCATCAGTCCGATTGTAGGCAATACAAAAAAACAACGCGCGATAGAGAGAGAGTGCGCGCGCGCGGGAGCATTGTATGTCGCACCAACAGGCGGGCACGCACGGGCCGCGCGTTAAGAACGAAACCCAACCAGCAATCGCTGAGGGCCCACCTGAGTTTCCAAGCCAAAATTGCGGCCGTCCCATTGCGGGCAATACAGAAACCACCGCGCGAGAGAGGGCGTGCGCGTGGACGCATTTCATGGCGCACCAACAAGTGGGCACGTACAAGCCGCACGTTGGGCTTGACATCCAATCGGCAACCGCTGAGGAGCCACTCGAGCTTCCAGGCCAGCATGGCGGCTGTCCTACTGCGGGCAAATACATAAACCACCGCGCGCGAGAGCGCGCGCGCGCGTGCGTGGGCGCTTTGCATGGCGCACCAACAGGCGGGGACGTACAGGCCGCGCGTTGAGATCGACATCGGACCAGCAATCGCTGAGGGCCCACCTGAGTTCCCAAGCCGACATGACGGTCGCTGTATTGCGGGCAATGCAGAAAACACCGCGTGCGTGCGCGCATGAATTGCATGGCGGAACAATGGGCGGGCAATTAGAAACCGCACGTTGGGCTTGACATCCAATCGGCAGCCGCTGAGGAGCCACTTAGGTTTCCAGACCAACATGGCGGCCGCCCTATTGCGGGCACTACAGAAACCACCGCGCGCGTGGGCGCATTGTATGGCACGCCAACGGGCGGGCACGCACAGGCCGCATGATGATCTTCAAATTCAAGCGACAAAGGCTAAGGGCACACCTGAGTTTCCAAGCCAACATGGCAATCGCCCGATTGCTGGCAATGCAGTAACCACCGCGCGAGCAGGCGCAGCGAATGGCCCACCAACAGGCGGGCACGTAAACGCCGCATGGTTGCTTGGGAATCCCATCGGCAACCGCTGCGGGGCATTTGGGCTGCCAGGCCAACATGGCGGCTGTCCTATTGCGGGCAATACAGAAACCACGGCGCGAAAGAGGGCGCGCGCGTAGGCGCATTTTACGGCGCACAAGCAAGGGGGCACGCACGGGCCGCATCTTGCAATCCAAATCCGAACGGCAATCGTTACGGCGCCACTTGAGCTTCCAAGCTAACATGGCGGCTGTCCTATTGTGGGCAATACAGAAACCACCGCGCGCGCGCAGGCGCATTGTATGGCCCACCAACAGGCGGGCTCGTAAAGGCCGCATGTTTGCTGGGGAATCCCATCGGCAACAACTGCGGGGGGGGGGGGGCATTTGGGCTTCCAGTCCAACATGGCGGCTGTTCTAATTGCGGGAAACCACCGCGCGCGTGGGCGCAGTGCACGGCGTGCCAGCAAGCGGGCACGCACAGGCCGCACGTCGACATCGAAGTCCAACCGGCAACCGCTAAGGGGCCAATTGAGCTTCCAAGCCAACGTGGCGCTGCCCTTGTGCAAACAATACGTAAACCACCGCGCGAGCGTATGCGGATTGCACGGCTCACCAATAGGCGGGCGTGTAAAGGCCGCATGCTGGGTTTAAAATGCAGTCGGCAACCGCGAAGGCGCAACTTAATTTTTGCAGGCCAACATGGCGGCCGCCCTATTGCGGGCAATACGGAAGCCACCGCTCGAGAGAGCGCGCGTGGTCGCATTATGTGGCGCACCAGCAGGCGGGTGCGTGAATGCCGCGCGTAGACATTTAACAACTGGCAATAGCCAAGCGGCCACTTGAGCATTCAGGCCAATATGGCGGCTGCGAAGTTCCAGTCGAACCAAGCGAACAATACACTTCGTGCGAAGGTAGTGTTGGGACCAGGCGCGCGCGCGGGTGTGCACCGAATGGCATATGTTGCTGGGGAGGCGAGAGGGCGGGGCCGCGATCCCTGGCATAAACAACAGGTCGGGCGAAGGTAGCTTTGGGACCAGGCGCGCGCGCGGATGCGCACCGAGTGGTATTTTCGTGCTGAGGGTGCGAATGGGTGGCCCCGCGGTCCCGAGCGAAAACTACCATTCGGGCGAAAGTAATTTTGGGACCAGGAACGCGCGCGCGCGGATGTGCACCGTGCGGTGGCTTTTGCTGCCGAGGGTGCGCGAGGGTGGGGTCGCCATCTCTGGCGACAACTGCCATCCGGACGTTGTGGGACCAGGCGCGCGCGCGCGCGGATGTGCACCGAGTTGTGTGTTTTTGCTGAGGATGCGAGGGGGTGGGGTCGCGATCCCAAGCAACATATACCATCCGGGCGAAGGTAGTTTTGGGACCAGGCGCGCGCTCGCGCGCGGATGTGCGACGAACCGCATGTTTGTGTTGAGAGTGCGAGGTGGTGTGGTGGCGCCCCGAAGCAAAACATATTATTCTGGCGAAGGTAGTTTTGGGACCAAGCGCGCGCGGATGTGCACCGAGCGGTGGCTCTTTGCGGAGGATGCGAGATGGTGAGGTCGCGGTCCCTAGCAACAGCTACCATTCGGTCGAAGGTAGCGTTGGGACCATGCGCGCGCGATGCATCCTGTGTTGGTTTGATACATTCGGCCCCATGTTAAATGGGAAAACCAATGATCAACACCCAATGTTATAAAACAAAAAATCTCTGGGTACAAGAAGCGGCCATACTAACGTGGAGTAAAATAAATGATTCAATGCGGCAGGAGAGCGCGCGCTATGCATTGTGCATTGGCAGTATACACCCGACGCGCATGTGAAGTTGAAGAATTCCTGTTCAAAGCCCAATGTAGAAAATCCATACTCTGGGTACAAGAAGCGGCCATACAAACGTGGAATGCTTTGAACTATACAATGCGACAGGAGAGCGCGCGCGCTATGCATCCCGTAACTGTTTTATATGCTTGGCTCCATGTTAAGCCGGATAACCCATGTTCAAAGCCCAATGAAAGAATCAGTATTTGGGTTCAAAAAAGCGGCCATGCAAGCGTGATATACAATAAACCATATAATGCGACAGGAGAGCGCGCGCGCGCTCGCGCACGCGCGCTATGCATCATGTATTGGCTTCATACACTCGGCACCCATCTTGTGTTGAAGCCGTAGTGTTCAAAACCCAATGTGAAGAAAAAACTATGCTCTGGGTAGAAGAAGCGGCCATACAAACGTGTAATATAATAAACTATGCAATGCGGCAGGAGAACGCGGGCGCGCGCGCACGCGCGCGCGATGCATCCTGCATGTGTTTTGCACAACCGCCCCCCATGTTAAGTTGAAAAACCATTGTTCAAGACCGAACGTAAAAAAACATTCTCTGGATATAAGAAGCGGGCATACACGCGTGGAATACAATGCGGCAGGGGCGCGCGCGCGTGCGCGCGCTCTGCATCCTGCATTGGATTTATACACCCGGGCCAATGTTAAATTGCAAAACCAATGCTCCAAACCAAATTGGAAAATCATTCTCTGGGTACAAGAAGCGGCCATACAAACGTGACATATATAAAACCTATACAATACGGCAGGGGAGCGCGCGCGCGCTGTGCATCCTGTGTTGGGCTTTGTTATTCGAAAAAAGGCGCCATGCTAAGTTGAAAACTGAATGTCCAAAACCCAATGTTACAAATCATTATCTGGGTAGAAAACGCGGCAATACACATGAGGAGTGTATTAAACTATGCAATGCGGCAGGAAAGCGCGCGCGCACGCGCGCTGTGCATCCTGTATTTGTTCTATCATATCGGCTTCAGGCTACATTGAAAAGCCAATGTTCAAAGACAAGTAAAATATTCTCTCAAGAAGAGGCCATACAAACGCCGAATGTAAGTTTTCAGTACGACAGGAGAGCGGGCGCGCTATGCGCCCTGTGTTGGATCTATAACATCGGCCCCCATGTTAAGTTGAAAACTGAATGTTCAAAACCCGATATCTATAACGAAAAAAACATTCTCTGGGTACAAGGCATGGCCACACAAACGTGTAGTATAATAGACTATACAATGCGACAGGAGAGCACGCGCGCGCGTGCGCGCTATGCATCCTGAATTGGTTTATACACGCGACACCCATCTTGAGTTGAAAACAACATGTTCAAAGCCCAATGTAGAAATTCATTCTCTGAGTAGAAGAGGGCCATACAAACGTGGAATACAATCAACTCTACAATGCGGCAGCAGAGCGCGCGCGCGCGCTATGCACCGTGCTCTGGCTTTATACATTCGACACCCGTGTTAAGTTGAAAAACACATGTTCAAAGCCCCAGCCACACACACGTGGAATCTACTAAACTAAGCATGCGGCAGGAGGGCGCGCGCGCGTGCGCGCGCTATGCATCCTGTATATGTTCTAGACAATCGGCCCCAGGCTAAACAGGAAAAAAAACACGGATCGACACCCAATGAAAGAAACCATTTTCTGGGTTCAGGAAGCGACCATGCAAACGTGCAGCAGAATAGACTATACAATGCGACAGGAGAGCGCGCGCGCTACGCACCCTGCATTGGTGTTAAACTCTCGGTACCCGAAGCGGCCACACAAACGCGTAACATAATGAACTACACGATGCGACAATAGAGCGCGCGCGCTATGCATCCTGAACTGGTTCCATACACTCGCCACCCATCTTGGATTGAAAACTGAATGGTCAAAAACCATTGTCAAAATCCATTCCCTGGGTACAGGAAGCGGCCATACAAACGTGGAATCCACTAAACCCTACAATACGGCAGCAGAATGCGCGCACGATGCATCCTGCATGTGGTGCTGCACAATCGGTCGCCACTGTTAGAACATTTTTTTTTTTTTTTAATATATATATATATATATGAAACAATGTGCAAATCCATTCTCAGAATATAAGGCGCTGCCATACAAACGTTAAATGTTATAAATTCTACCATGCGGCAGGAGCGCGCGCGCACGCGCGCTATGCATCCTGTTTTTTTGTTTTATACAGCCGCCCCCATGTTAAGTTGAAAAACCCACGTTCGAAACCCAATGTACAGTCTCATTCTCTGGGTACAAGAAGCGGCCATACAAACGTGGGAATGTAATGCGCAATACACTGCGGCAGGAGAGCGCGCGCGCTATGCATCCTGTGTTGGTTTGATAATATCGGCCCCCATGTTACATTGAAAACAGAATGCGCAAAATCCATATAACAAATCATTCTCAGAGTAGAAGAGACGGCCACACACGCGTGGAATCTATTAAATTATACCATGCGGCAGGAGCGTGCGAGCGCGCGCGCGTGCGAGCTATGGACCCTGTACTTGCGTTATACATTCGGGCCCATGTGAAACTGAAAAACCAATGCTCTAAACACAATGTGAAAATCAGTCTCTGGGTACAACAAGCGACCATACAAACGTGGAATATAAAAACTATACAATACTGCACGAGAGCGCGCGCGCGCTATGCACCCTGTATTTGTTTTATACGACTGGCCCCCATGTTGACTTGCAAACTGAATGTTCAAAGCCCATATATATATATGTATATATAAACATAAAAAAAAACAACTCTGAGTAGAAGAAGCGGTCATACACACGTGGGATCTACTAAAACACACAATGGGACAGGAGAGCGCGCGCGCTATGCATCCTGATCCTGTATGTGCTTTATACACGCGGCACCCATCTTTTATTGAAAGCCGAATTTTCAAAAACCCAACGTGAAACATCAATTCTGGGTACAAGATGCGGCCATACAAACGTGGACTGTAATAAAGTATACAATGCGGCAAGAGAACGCGCGCGATGCCTCCTGCATGTTGTTTGTACAATCGGCTCCCATGTTGACATGGAAAACCTATGTTCAAAACCCAATGTACAAAATCGTTCTCCGGAGACAAGAAGCGGCCGCACACGCGTGGAGTAGAATAAACGATACCGTGCGACAGGAGCGCGCGCGCCGTGCAGCCTGTATTTGTTTTAGACAATCGGCCCCATGCTAAGTTGAAAAAACCCATGTTCAAACCCCAAATGAAAGAAATCATTTTCTGGGTACAAGAAGCGGCCATACAAACGTGGAGTGTAATAAACTATACAATGCGGCAGCAGAGCGCGCGCGATGCCTCCTGCATGTGGTTTGTACAATCGGTTCCCATGTTCAAGAGAAAAACCACTGTTCAACGGCTAGTGTCAAAATTCGGTCTCTGGGTACAACAAGCGGCCATACACACGTGGAATATACTAAACAATACAATGCGGCAGGAGAGCGCGCGCGCGGTCGCGCGCACGCGCGAGCTATGCACCCTGTCTGTGTGTTTATACAGGCGGCCCCGTGTTAAATTGAAAAACCAATGTTCAAAGCCCAATTTGAAAATTCATTCTCTGGGTACAAGAAACGCTCATGCAAACGTGAATATAATAAACTAGACAATGCGGCAGGAGAGCGCGCGCGCTATTGGTTTTATACAATTGCCTCCCATGTTAAGTTGAAAACTGGATGTTCAAAGCCCACTATAAAACAAATCATCTCTGGGTAGAAGAAGCGGCCACACAAACGTGGAATACAATAACTATACAATAGGACAGGGGAGCGCGCGCGCGTGCGCGTGCGCTGTGCATCCTGTATTGGTTTTATACACTCGGCACCCATCCCGACTTGAAAACCGAATGCGCAAAACCCAATGCAAAAATCCATTCTCTGGGTACAAGAAGCGGCCATACAAACGTGGAATCTAATAATACGCTATACAATAAGGCAGCAGAGCGCGCGCGCGCGCGCTCGTGGTGGTTCCTGTATTGCCAGCAATCGGAAAGTCGGGATGTTGGCTTGGGAACTAAAGTGGGCCCTTAGCGGCTCCCGATCCGATCTCCAACTTAACGCGCGGTCAGAGCGCACCCATTTGCTGGCACAGCGCACAAGCGCACAATGCGCCTACGCGCGCGCAGAGGTGCACCGAATCGTACGTTTTGTTGAGGATGCGAGAGGGCGGTGCCGCGACCCGTAGCAAAATTTACCATTCGGGCGAAGGTCGCGTTGGGACCAGGCGCGCGCACGCGGATATGCACAAAGTTTTTTGGTCTCCCCAGGTTGCGAGAGGGTGGGGCCGCGACCCCAAGCAAAAGCTACCACTCGGGCGAAGTAGTTTTGTGACCAAGCGCGCGCGCGGATGTGCACCGAGTGGTACGGTGTGTTGAGGATGTGAGGATGCGCGAGTGCGGGGCCCCGATCCTTAGCAAAACCTACCATTCGAGCTAGGCTGTGTTGGGACCAGGCGCGCGCGCGCGGATGTGCACCGAGTGGTATATTTAGCTGAGGATGCGAAAGGGCGGGGTCGCGACCCCAAACACAAGCTACCATTCGGGCGAAGGTAGCCTGGGGACCAGGCGCGCGCGCGCGGATGTGCACCGAGTGGTACGTTTTGTTGAGGATGCGCGAGGGCGGGGCCGCGATCTCTAGCAACACCTACCATTCGGGCGGAGGTCGCTTTGGGACCAGGCGCGCGCGCGCGCGGATGTGCACCGAAGGGCATATTTTGCTGAGGATGCGAGAGGGTGGGGCCGCGACCCCAATCAAACACTACAGTTCGGGCGAACATAGTTTTGGGACCAGGCGCGCGCGCGGATGTGCGCCGAGTGGTACGTGTTGTTGAGGACGCGCGAGGGCGGGGCCGCGATCCCTAGCCACAACCTGCCATTCGGGCGAAGATCGACTTGTGACCAGGCGCGCGCGCGGATGTGCACCGAGTTGTATTTCGGGGTTGCTGCGGGTGCGAGAGCGCGGGGTCGCGCCCCCAAACAAAAACTACCATTCGGGCGCTCTGGGACCAGGCGCGCGCGCACGCGGACGTGCACCGAGTGGTGCGTCGCGTTGAGGATGCGATATCTAGCAAAACCTACCGCTCGGACGAAGGCCGCTTTGGGACCAGGCGCGCGCGCGGATGTGCACCGAGCGTTTGTTGTTGCTTGCGATGCGAGCGGGCGGGGTCGCGACCCCAAGCAAAACAACTACCATTCTGGCGAACGTGGTTTTTGAATCAGGCGCGCGCGCGCGGATGCTCACCGAGTGGCGCGTTGTGTTGGGGGCGCGCGGGGGCGGGGCCGCGGTCCAAAAAAAAAAAAAAAAAAAAAACCTACTATTCGGCCGAAGGTCGCTTTGGGACCAGGCGCGCGCGCGAGGATGGGCACCGAGTGGTACGCGGTGTCGAGGATCCGACAGGGTGGGTCACCCGCGCGCGCACGTACGCGCACGAGATGCATCCTGTATTGGTTGTATACAGTCGGAGGCAATGTTAAGTTGAAAACCCAATGATCAAAACCCAATGGGACAAATCGTTCTCTGAGCCCAAGAGGCGGCCATATAAACGTGGAATCTAGAAAGCCAATGCAATATGCGAGGCGGAGATGCACCCTGTATTGGTTGTATACCATCGGGGGCCATGCTAAGTTGGAAACCCAATGGCCAAAACGCAGCGTGCAATTCATACCCTGTGCCCAAGAGGCGGCCATATAAACGTGGAATATAAAAAACCGATGCAATATGCGAGGCGCGCGCGCGCTGGTGACCCGCGCGGGTGGCGGGTCACCCGCGCGAGCGCGCACACGCGATGCCTCCTGCATTGGCTTCATACAGTCGAAGGCCATGTTAAGTTAAAAGCCCAACGGCCAAAACCCAATATAAAAAATCATTCCCTGGGCCCAAGAGGCGGCCATATACGCATGGACTATAGGAAACCAATACAATGTGAAGCGCGCGCGCGCTGGTGACCCGCGCGAGTGGTTGGTCACCCGCGCGCGCGCGATGCATCCTGCATTGGCCTTATACAATCGGAGGCTATGGTAAACTGAAAACTCAATGGTCAAAACCAAATGTAAAAATCCGTTCTCTGGGCCCAAGAGGCGGCCATACAACGTGGAATACAGACAGCCAGCGCAATATGCGAGGCGCGCGCGCGCGGCGGCGGCCGTTCTGTCTGGGGAAAAGGCATAGTGCGCGCGGCGACCCCGTGCCATTCTGTGAGTGGAAATATACCATGCGCGAGGGGCCAGGGCCGCCGCGCGCGCGGCGGCCCTCGCCCGCTCTGAATGGGAAAATGCATAATGCGTGCGGCGGCCCTGGTCTATTCTGCGTTGCAAGCTATACCATGCGCGAGGGGCCAGGGCCGCCGCGCGCGCGGCGGCCCTGGCCCGTTCTGGGTTAGAGCCTGCATAGAGCGTGCGGCGGCCCTGACCCATTCTGTGTATGACAATATACCGTGCGCGAGGGGCCAGGGCAGCTGCGCGGCCCGTTCTGCATTGGAAAATGCATAGTGCAGGCGGCGGCCCAGTGCCACTGTCTGGGGAAATCTACCATGCGCGAAGGGCCGCCGCGCTCGCGGTGGCCCTGGCCCGCTCTGTATTGGAAAATGCATCGTGCGCACGCCAACCCTGGCCCATTCCGTGTGGGAAAATATACCATGCTCGAGGGGCCAGGGCAGCCGCGCGCGCGCGGCTGCCCTGGCCCGTTCTGCATGAGGAAATGCATAGTGCGTGCGTCGGCCCTGGCCCATTCTGTGTTGGAAAATATACCATGCGCGAGGGGCCAGGGCCGCCGCGCGCGCGGCGGCCCTGGCCCGTTCTGTATTGGAAAATGCATAGTGCGTGCGGCGATCGATGCACATTCTGCGCGGCAGAATGTACCATACGCGAGGGGCCAGGGCCGCCGCGCGCGCGGCGGCCCTGGCCCGTTCTGTATGGAAAAATGAATAGTGCGTGCGGGCGGCCCCGACCCATTCTGTGCTGCAACATATACCATGCGCGAGGGCCCAGGGCCGCCGCGCGCGCGGCGGCCCTGGTCCGTTCTGCATGGGGAAATACATAGTGTGTGCGGCTGCCCTGTGCCATTCTGCATGGGAAAATATACCATGCGCGAAAGGCCAGGGCCGCCGCGCGCGCGGCGGCCCTCGCCCGTTCTGTATTGAAACTGCATAGTGCGCGCGGCGGCCTTGGCCCATTCTATGCGGAAAAACGTATCATGCGCGAAGGGGCAGTCGAAAAAATACACACTGCGTGCGGCGGCCCTGTCCCATTCTGCGAAGGAAAATGTGCCCTGCTCAAGGGGGCCAAGGCAGCCGCGCGGCGGCCCTTGCCCGTTCTGTATTGGAAAATGCATCGTGCGTGCGGCGGTTCATTATCGGTCTGCGTGGGAAAATATGTCATGCGCAATAGGCCAGGGCCGCCGCGCGCGGCGGCCCTGGCCCGTTCCGTATGGCAAAATGCATAGTGCGCGCGGCGGCCCTGGTTCATTCTGTGTTGAGAATATACCATGCGCGAGGTGCCAGACCGCCACGCGCGCGGCGGCCCTGGCCCGTTCTGGATTGGAAAATGCATAATGCGTACGGCGGCCCTGGCCCGTTCTGCGTTGGAAAATGCAAACTGCGTGCGGCGGCTCTGGCCCATCCCAGAGCTCCAACGTCACGGGTTTCTCATGACGCACCATGTGCCATGAGCCTCGTCCATGGAACTCATGATGCCGCTTCGCGTACAGACGACATTGCCGTTTCATGTCGTGAATTATGTTGTCATGTTATTGGCTGCTTTTCCACGCCATGAGTTTTTGCTTCATGCCATGAGTTTTGTTGTTTGACCTACCCTTCCAACTTTCTATGCCCAGGCTTTCCAACCCTTCCAAGTTTTCCAAGTTATCCAAGCCATCCAAGTCTTCCAAGCCGCTACAAAGAGCGGGCGGCGGGTCCGCGGGCCCGCCCGCGCGCGCGCGGCCCGCCACCCGCCCGCGCGCGCGCGTCGCTTATTGCATTGCTTTTTTCATAACCCTACTCCACTTTTATATGGTCGCATCGTGGGCCCAGAGAATGTTTGTTGTTGTTTTCTTTACATTGGGTATCGACCATTGAGTTTTCACCTTGACCTGGGGGGCGAGTGTATAGAACCAATACAGGATGCATCGCGCGCGCGTGGGCGACCACGCCCCGCGCGGGTCACCAGCGCGCGCGCGCCTCGCATATTAATTTGGCCCACGTTTATACGGCCGCCTCTTGGGCCCAGAGAATGAAGCTTTACACTTTGGCTATTGGGTTTTCGACATAGCATGGCCCCCGACTGTATAACGCCAATACAGGATGCATCGCGCGCGCGCGCGGGTGACCCGCCCCCCGCGCGGGGCACCAGCGCGCGCGCGCCTTGCATATTGAATTTGTTTTCTATGTTCCACGTTTATATGGCCGCCTCTCGGGCCCAGATAATGGATTGTTGCATTGGTTTTTGACCATTGAGTTTTCAAGTTAACATGGCTTCCGATAGCATAAAACCAATGCAGGACGCATCGCGCGCGCGCCTCGCACGTTGCATTGGTTCTCTATCGTCCACGTTTAGATGGCCGCCACTTTGTCCCAGAGAATGATTTTTTCATTGGGTTTTGACCGTTTGGCTCTTAACTTAACATGGCCTCCGATTGCAAAACCAATACGGGGCGCATCGCGCGCGCGCCCCCGCGCGGGCCACAAGAGCGCGCGCCTCGCATACTGCACTGGTTTTCTATATTCCACGTTTTATATGGCCGCCGTTTGGGCCGAGAGAATGAATTTTACATTTGGTTTTGGCCATTGAGTTTTCAACTTTACATGGCCCCCGGCGCGATGCATCGTGCATTCTTTTATACAATCAGAGGCAATGCTAAGTTTAAAACGCAACGGTCAAAACCCAATGTAAAAATCCATTCTCTGGGCCCAAGAGGCGGCCATATCAACATGGAAAATAAAACAATTCAATATGTAAGGCGCGCGCGCTGGTGTCTCGCGCGGGGAATGGGCCACGCGCGCGCGCGCGTGCGTGTGCGCACGCGATGCATCCTGCATTAGTTTTATACCATTGGAGAGAATGTTAAGTTGTAAACTCAATGGCCAAAACCCAATGTAAAAAATCATTCCCTGGGACGGAGAGGCGGCCATATAAACGTGGAATATCGATAACCAATGCAATGTGCGAGGCGCCCGCGCGCGCGCTGGTGACACGCGCGACGCGGGGTCACCCGCGCGCGCGCGGCGGCCCTGGCCCGTGCTGCATGGGAAAACGCATAGTGCGCACGGCGGTCCTGGCCCATTCTGCGTGGGAATATGTGTATATATATATACACATATATACACACACATATATACATATATATATATATATATATAATGCGCAAGGAGCCAGCACCGCCGCGCGCGCGGCGGCCCTGGCCCGTTCTGGATGGGAAAAGGCATAGTGCGCGCGGCGGCCCTGGGCCATTCTGCGTGGGGAAATATACCATGCGCGAGGGCTAGGACCGCCGCGCGCGCGGCGCCCTTGGCCCGTTCTGCGTTGGAAAATGCAAACTGCGTGCGGCGGCCCTGGCCCATTCTGCGTGGGAATATACTATGCGCGCAGCGGCGGCCCTGGCCCGTTCTGGATGGGAAAATGCATAGTGCGCGCGGCGGCCCAGGTTCATTCTGCATGTGAATATTTACTATGCGAGGGGCCAAGGCCGCTGCGCGGCCAGTTCTGTATGGAACATGCATCGTGCGGGCGGCGGCCCTGGCCCATTCTGTGCCGGAAAATAAACCATGCAAGGGGAGCCGCCGCGCGCGCGGTGGCCCTGGCCCGTTCTGCTTGGGAAAAATGCATAGTGCGCGCGGCTGCCCTGGCCCATTCTATGTCTGAAAATAAACCATGCGCGAGGGGCCAGGGCCGCCGCGCGCGCGGCGGCCCTGGCCCCTTCTGCATAGGAAAATGCATAGTGCGTGCTGCGGCCCTGGGCCTTTCTGTGTAAGGAAAAATACAATGCGGGAAAGGCCAGGGCCGCCGCGCGCGCGCGGCGGCCCTTGCCCGTGCTGGATGGGAAAATGCATAATGAGTGCGGCGGCCCTGGCCCGTTCTGCATTGGAAAATGCATAGTGCGCGCGGCGGCCC
>CAUYUJ010008796.1:0-38049 GCA_963575745.1 Prorocentrum cordatum | reverse complement strand
CCCCCCCGCGGCTCCAGCGCCCGCCCAGTGCCCCGTCCGCCTCGACCATTTTATTTCGGCACCGCACCCCTCCCCCCGCTCCGCCCCCTCCCCCGCGCCGTCTCAGCGCCCCCCCGCGGCTCCAGCGCCCGCCCAGTGCCCCCTCCGCCCCGACCATTTTATTTCGGCACCGCACCCCCCCCCGCTCCGCCTCCTCCCCCGCGCCGTCTCAGCGCCCCCCCGCGGCTCCAGCGCCCGCCCAGTGCCCCCTCCGCCCCGACCACTTTATTTCGGCACCGCACCCCCCCCCCCCGCTCCGCCGCCTCCCCCGCACCGTCTGAGCGCTCCCCCGCGGCTCGAGCGCCCGCCCAGTGCCCCCTCCGCCCCGACACCCCCCCCCCATCCTCCGCCCCCTCCCCCACACGTCTCAGCGCCCCCCACGGCTCCAGCGCTCGCCCAGCGCCCCCTCCGCCCCGCCCACTTTATTTCGGCACCGCAGCCCCTCCCTGCTCCGCCCCTTCCCGGACACCGTCTCAGCGCCCCCACGGTTCCAGCGCCCGTCCAGTGCCCCGCGGCCCCAGTGCCCGGCCAATGTCTTTCCTGCCCCGGCGCGCCCCTTTCGCCCCTTCCCCCCAGTGTTCCCCGCGGCCTCAGCGGGGCCTTCTCCGCGTGGTTTCCTTCCGCCCCGCCCATCTTCTTTCCGCCCTCGCGAAGTAACACACGAGCGCCACAAAGCGCTTAGGACATCGGGGATCCGGGTCAATACGAAATTGCAGCAGCTGAGTCCGCTCAGTAATTTCTTCCAGCCCTCCTTGGACCCTGGAGGCCTCCCCTTGGAACCCTCTGTAGGCTTCTCGGGCGTCAGTTGGAGGCTTCCTGGGAACCCGTCAAAGGTCTTTGAAACCATCTTGCGGGGGACGGCCCTTGGAGTCTCCTCGCGCTCGCCCTCTGGAGCCCCTCTTGCGGCCCTGTGTTGTTCACTCCTTCTGCGATGTCTGGCACCCTCTCCCCCCCCCCCCTCCTCCTCCACATCCTCCTCCTCCTCCCCCTTCCTTTTTGTGCAAGAGCCATGGCACACGTGCCACTTGTTGTATGCCGTTTTCGTTCGCCCGTTAAATCTCACCGTGTCGTCGGTTGGGTTCGCGGGGCGCCGAGATTCACGGGCGTGTCTGGCCCACCATGCGCACGCCGTGTATTCCCCCAGCGACCCGCTCCAGCCGAATGCCATCACGGTGCGCAGTTTGGCGAGCTGTCTCTGCCGTGCCTGCAGGCGCTGTGCAATGACTCCGGTCCCCGTCATCTCGACCAGGTACTGGCTGTGGTCCGCATCGAGGCCCCCGCCGTAGTCCTCCTCCAGGGTGCCCTGCAGGGGATTGCCCAGGGCCTCCTCCCGAGCTTCCCGAAGCCCGGCCGCTGCTGTCTCCACGCTGCCCGCGGCGGCGAGGAGCTGGTCGCCTTGACGACCGCCTCTCACCCCAGCTCCAGTTTGAACTTCTTGGTTTCTGTTGCATCTTCGGGGGACCTCGCCTGTCCCAAAAATTGGTGTCTTTTTGGGGGCCCGACGCGTGCTCGATGCGGACTCGACGCGGATTCGACGTGGGTTCGACACGGATTCTACACGGATCCGACGCGTCCGACATGGATTCGACACGGATTCGACGCGGACAGGGCCGCGACGGGACAGACGAGGTCCCCCGAGGATGCAACATAACTTGGTGGCCAGGCACCGGCTCGCGTGCTCGGCCGCTTCCCGCCCGCCTGGCCCCCTCTCCGCCGGCGGCCGGCGCGGGCTCCCCGCTGGCGGCTGCCTCTCGAACGCTGCCGAGGAGGGCGGCCCTCCGCCGTGCGCGCGCGGATCCCGGCGGGGGGCGGGCCTCCGCCGATGGGCCCGCGCTGCTCCCCGCGCCGTGGGCTCGTGCCTGCAGGCGGCGGCTCCAGAGCAGCGCCTCAGCGCCGGCGTGAGCCTGCGAGGTGTCCAGCCTCCGTCGTCCGCGCCACGAGGTTCCCCGCCTCCGCGAGGCAGTGCTGGACGTGGCACGCGTGCCCCCTGTTGCCAGAGTCGCCCTTTCGGGGCCTCCCCGATGAGGTCGAGGCCCTTGACCAGGTGCGTGTCCACCGGTCGGAGCAGGTGGCCGTTGTCACGCTTGTCGGAACCGCCCACTGGTTGCGCGCCTACCTGGCAGCAGTGCAGTGCTCGGGCGCGCAGACCCAAGTGCGTATTCACCATATCGGGCGGGAGCGGCACCATGGGCGGCATGCCTGGGGGGTCGCGTTGGCCGTGTTATCGTCATTACTTCGTCGTCATCCCTCGCCTCAGGTGGGGGCGGGGCGTGCTCCGACGATTCGGCCGCGCGTGGGCGCGCAGGCTGACTCGTGGCTTGATACCGCACTTCCTCGGTGTCGGAGTTGCTGCCAGACCCGTCTGGACCCCCAGCCGCCTGGCCGCCGGCGCGGGGCCGAGGGCCCCTCGCCTCGGCGTTCTCTCGCGCCTGGCGGCGTGCCGCTCCGCCTGTCTGACCGCAAGCTCCCTGATGCGCCTCTGTCCGCCCGCTCCTGCAGCACCTGGAGCTCGCGCCGCGCCTTCTCTCTGGAGCCTCGCTCCTCCCACCTGACCCCGACGAGGCCGCCCGTGCCCGGCTCGGGTTGGCGCAGACGGCCGTGGCCGTCTCCTACGGCCTTGCGAGCGTAGCACCCGAAGGCCCTGAGGACTCAGTGCCCTAACCCCCTTCATATCCTAGGACGCCACTGCCCGAAGACCTTGGGACCCTAACACCCTAAGGCCACAGTGCGCTCCTGCCGACAGGCCGGCGGCCCCCCCCGCCCCCGGCTTGGCCAGGGCGCCCCGTTGCCTGGTCGGCGAGCCGAGCTGCCGCCTGGCTGGCCGGCCACTCGACGCCGCCGAGGCCCCAGGACACGGCGAGCGACCCTGCACTCGCAGCAGGACGCTGCCTTGCGGCCCGCTCCGGGGGGGCCTCCTTCGCGCTCGTGGTCCTCGCTGCGCTGGGGGCTCCGTGCCGCCCATTCCTCCGCTGGCTCGTCCGCGAGCCGGGGGACGAGCTGCTCGCCTGGCCGCTTGGACTCCTCGTCCCCGAGGGGCGGCCCGGCCGGCCCCGTCCACGGCGCTCTCCGGGAGGCGCGCGCTGTCGGGCAGCAGGCCGACGTCGCACCACGGGCGGGCGACCCGCCAGGCAAAGCCTCAGCTGCTCGAACACCTTGACGGGCCCCGCGCACCCGAATGGGCGAGGCCTCGTCGTGCGCCTCGTCCTCTACATCGCGCGACATCTCCTGCGTCACCATCACCGTCGCTTCCATCTCCGTCGTCGCCAGGCCCGCCGCCGCCACCTGATCCCAGAACTGGGGCCGAGCGGACTCCTTCGCCACCTTCCCGATTCGCCGCCTTGTTCTGCTTCCAACCCCCACGCATGCCGCCTCGCTTGCCGTGGGAGGTATCCTCCACGCCTTCGCAGCCGAGCGTATCGTGGGTGTCTCCGCACCTGCCTGCTCTATAGTGAGCGCTGAGGGTCAGTGTGACGTGGGGGCTTGCTGTCGGATCGGGGGTCTCCGTCTGGGTGGTGGTAGAACCATTCGGGTTGTCCGGCCCGCTCCACGTGGCCGGATCGAAGTGGCGCTCGCGCTTGTCGATGGAGTCCTCGGTGGCACCGCTCGGGTTGTCCAGCCCGCTCCGCGCGGCCAGATCTAACTGGACCTCGCGATTGTCGGTCATAGCCACGCGTTCGATAGCTGCCATCTTCCCCGTGTTGATTGGGCCATGCCGCCAACAGGCTCCACCACGTCCTCAGAGGATCGGTCGTTCGGGGGTCGGTCACTGGGGGGTCGGTCGCGTTTGGGGAGTGCCTCTCTCGCCGGGCTGCAGATGGAGCCGGCTTTCGCCGCTGCTCCCTTCCAAGCCAGCGCAGAACCGTTGAGCGCACGGTCGCTTGCAGCGCGACTGCGTCCCAGCGACCACCTGGCAGCCCTTGGCGCCCGTCCGCGGGACCTGGCCCGCGATCGGGCCTGTCGCTGCCCTGCGGCGCCCTTGCCGAAGTAGAGGGCTTCTTGACCCCCCTCTCGGGCCGAATAATGCTCGCCGCTCTGGAACTCCAGGCGCGCCCAGTGGAAGCTGTCTGGGGCCAAGCAATGCGCTAGCTCATTGACCCGCTGCAGGCCCTGGCCCGCCGCCTCTGGAACCACCGCTTTGCGTTCCGAGCCCCGTCCATGCATGTGCTCGCCGGCGGCAGGCTTGCCCGCCGGGCTGAGGAACTGTCGGGCATCGGCGCGCGTGAGGGCGTGGCCCGCCTGGGCACTGCAGGCCTGGATCTGCAGTTCGGCCAGGTCGTGTGTGAGGGTCCCCTCCAGGGGCACGCGCGCATGGTCGCCGCCACACCGTCGCGCCGCTGCGAGGGCGTTGGAGCCACCACGTGCGCTTGTGATACCAGCGCTCCGGGTCGTCCGGGGGGGCCCAGGCCCCTATCCCGCGCGGACGGGTTGCAGGTCCTTCATGCACTGCCGCTCCCACAACTCCGGGCAGCGTCCATCCCCTTTGCCGACGCCGTAGGCCCTCAGCGCCCGGGCGCAGACGAACGCGCCGAAGAGGCTTCTTTCGCCCTCAGCGACCAGCTCTCCCTTGCCCTCCGGGTTGTCAAACGCCCTCGTCCCGCAGTAGTGGATCTGCCACGGCAAGTGGGAGACCCAGGGGGGGCGACTTGCCTTAGGCTCGCGACCTCGGGTCTGGGTGGCTGGCGCGCCGAGCTCCAGCAGGAGAGCCTCGGGCACCTCGGGGTGGCGGAGGTCGCGCTGGGGACGTGGGTCCCGCGCGGTGAATGGCTGGCCGAAGTGCTCCGCCGATTCGCCGGCGTGTAGCCCAGCGTCTCGCATCTCCTGGCTCCAGCGGCCGGTGCAGGCGCCCTCCGCGAAGGCTGGCTGCCGCAGAAGTGGTTCGGCCCCCTGGAAGTCCATTTGCCCCATCGGCTCCCTCAGGCTGTGGAGCGCCTGCGGCGTGGCCCCGCACGAGCTGCTTCTCGTGCTGCGCTTCGCATCGCGGGCATGGCTGGGGGCGGCTCGTGACCGACGGGCCCCCCTCATCCTCGGACTCCGCGTACTGTTCCTCTTGTTGTGCAGATCTCGCGGAGCGTCTTGCCACTCGGGGCCCATGTCTGAACCAGCTCCTGCGCCTGGCACCGCTGAGCGACGCTTGCGGGGGCCTGCAGCGCACGCATGTGCCCCCGATAGATTGTGATGTGGCATTCGCGGGAGGTGGCCGTCGTGGGTAGGATCGAGTCGTTTGCCGAAGTGGTCGACGCTCCAGACCCTGGGCGCGGCACCCTCCAGCGCCTTGACAGGGAAGACAGACACGTAGCGGAAGTCCTCATGGTGTTCCAATGCAGCGCAGCGTGGACGCACATGCGCATCTCGCTCTCGCGCTGCGAGGTTCACGGCGGTGCATCGGCCAGGCTGCTGGTTGCCTCGGCTGCTGGCTGCCTCGGCGGGCTGGTCCCGGAGGTCTTCCCTGCTCTCCAGGACGCGCGCCTGGACCTGGTGGGCCTCGGGGGCCTTGCGCTCCCAGAGCAGCGCTTCTGCGATGTGCAGGGCCGGGCGTTGCCTGCATTCCGGCTCGCCGCCCTTGATCCCGAGGCGTGAGCTGAGGGCTGTGTCCAGCTTCAGGGTATCCTGGAAGTCGAGGCAGTCCTAGATCTGTCCTGCGGCATCCACGTTGCCCTTGCCAATCGTGCTCTCTGGGCCCCAGCGAACGAGCGTGATCTCCACATCAGGCTCGGCTCCCGGGTTGCCCGCCCCAGCGCTCAGTGGCAGGGTCCCCCTGCGCGGCGTCACGCAGCTCGGCCTCGAAGGGCGTGCACCGCACGTCGACATCCTCCGAGGGGGGGGGGGGGGCCCGGCTGCAACCCCCTTGGCGCTCTTGTCCAGGCGCGGGTCCTGCTGCTCTCTGGCTGTCGTTCTCCGCCTGGGCTTGTGCTCTCAGCTGGGCTACCTGGCCATCGACGCTGGCGGGGTCCACCTTGGAGCCGTTCCGTAGACCTCCGCGCTTCAGGAGCTGGCGCTGCACGGTCCAGTGACAGGCCTCCAGGCTCTTGATGGGCTCGTGGCTGTGGGCGCACTGGCTCGCATTCCTCTTGCAGCCGACCTGGGTGCACGCGTCCCAGAAGATGGGTTTCCCCCTCTTGTCGGTAGGTGCGTGCTGGACGGAGAAGGTCATCTCGCGGCCGGTGCGCTCCTTCCCTGCGGGGCAAGCGGGGCGCCCTCCTGCGCCAGGCCCCCGGGCCGCCGTGGGCATGGCTTTTTCCTTGGGCAGTGTCCGACTGGCCCCCGCTCGGTCTCCACCCGCTGGCGGCGCCTCGGGTCCTTGGAGCACCTCGCCAGCCTTGGGTGTTCCCAACCTCGTGCTGTGGAGGGCATGGTTCAAGAACCTCTACATGTACCGCTCCTGCTTGGGCGGCACGGCCGTCTGGCAGTACCTGGTCGGGAACTGGAGGTCGAACGCGTTCGGGAAGCCGAAGGCTGCCCGGCGCCCGACTGGGGAGTTGGCCGCAATCTCGAGGTCGGCACTCCGTGGGTTGTCCGTGTTGAGGTGGCGGAGCAATTCGCGCTTATTCTCCCTGAGCTGCTTGTCCCACGTCGCCAGAGCTCTGCCCACTCTGCGTAGTCGAACTCCGCTGGAACTCAGAGTCGTCTTCTCCGTGCGCTGCGCGCAGAACCTCTAGACACTGGAGGCGTTCCTGTACGTGTTCATGGCCGTAGACCAGCCCGAAGAAGCGAGTCATGTTCTTCGCCTGCCTCTTCCATTGGGAGATGGTTGTCGGCGGGCGTGGCCGCTGCTCGAGCTTCGTGGCGCGCGACATCACGTACTCGTTGTGGGAAAGTCTCTTGCTGAAGCAGCCCATGGCGCCAGGTTGCGATGGCCACGTCCCCCGAAGGATTGAGGGTGGCGGCCGCGTGCTCCATCCTGTTGGACACGGTGGTCGGAAAGCCGACCGCGACCGTCAATTGCTTCGCCTGCACGCACGCCGAAGCCAATGGAACACTTCGCGACCGTTCAGCCCGATGCAGACCTCGACCGTGAGCCAGTTGCTGCAGCCCGTCGCGAGGAAGATGTACAAGTCCTCGGGGCGCCTAATGGCGACCAAAGTACCCTCCTCATTACGCGACGCGGTCCTCCTCGTTGACTTTCCGAAGGCCCTCGATGGCCACGAGCAGCGGCTCGCTGTCGGTGTGGCGCTGGTCATGGCCATCCCGGGTGACCTGCCCGCAGTCCGGTGGGTCAGCCGGTTGCCCCTCGCCGGCACCCGCGGCGTGGCGCGCAGGAAGGCCGCGCCGTCGCGCGAGGCCCTCTCCGCTGACCGGCTCTTGCCCGTAGTCAAACATGGCCTCATCCCGTGGCACCGCGCTCCCGGGAGCGCGAACGCTGCCAGCCTGGGCGCGGTCACCGGGCCGCTCAGGTCCGCGCGGCTCATCGGCGACAGCGCCCTTGGGAACGGGGGTACGTCCGCGTACGGTGTGTAGCTGGCTGATGAGTGCGGTGTCTGCCCTCTCGCGTAGCGCCGGCGGCTCCTCCTCGGATTGTCAGGTTTAGGAGGCCTCGCCAGGCGGCGCACGGCTCTCTGAGGCTCTCTCTCGTCTCCTCCTCGTTCGGCAGTGCCTCCCACAGCCGAAGGTGTCCCAGCAACGCGTCCCGTTCAGGCTCCGCCGTCTGGTGGCTGAGCCGTTTGGTGTACTCGAGCATCTGATCCAGGACACTGCCGACCTCCTCGCCTAATCCTGGGGCTACACTCTGCGTGGCTTCGGCGTCGGTGGCCCCGCACCCCTCTCCTTCGAGGTACAGTTAGAGCACCCCGTTGCAGGGCTCGCTGCTGGCTTCCGGGGGGGCCCCCAGACGGGGTCTTCGACCGGCTCCGCCCTAGTGACCCTAGTAGTGGCCTGGCTGGCGCTGTAGGCGAGTTCCCCCTGCGCTCATCGTGGGATCCTGGGGGAGCTGCTGCGGTCGAGCCTGCGCCCGTGCTCCTGCAGCTACTGCTCCGTCTCGTCGACGTCGGCCGCCTGCGTGGAGCGCGGTGCCGCGCCGCCCTCGGGGTGCCACGGGGCCATGGTGGCACCGTGCTCGCGGAGCTCCTTCCACTTGTCGGCGCCCAGCGGTGCCGCTCGTTCGCCCACGGGGAGGCCACGCCACGTCTCGCATTTCTGCCGCACCCTCTCTGGGATCCGGAAGGCGGCCACATTGGCCCCCAGCTCAGGGAGGCCCACGGGAGGGTGGTTGAGCCTCTCCTCGAGGAAGCCCGCTGGCAGCCGGCCCGTGAGCCCCCGTCAACGGGGAAGGGGATGGACCCCGTCCGGGGGCACCAGGAAGCGCACCTGCCCTCCGTGCGGGTCCTCCGCAACAACTGGCCGCGCCCCCGACGCGTAGTCCGCGACTGTCGCTCTTCGCAGGGTGTCTGTCATTATTCGGAATATCATCCACTTGCTCCCTCGGCCAGCCCACGCGCACCCTCAGTGCAACGTGCTGGAGTGCTGGGGGGCTGCTGGGCATTGGCGGCACCAGCGGCGGGGGTACCTTCCCCTCGAACCTCGCGCTGGGTGGTCCGACGGGGCTCGACACTCACGGGCCCGGCGGCGTTCGCGGTGACGAGCCGTTCCGGCACGCGGTTCGTCGATGTGGGAGTCCGCCGGCCGCGCTGGCGGGGGCCAGGCAGAAAGCCTCGCCCCTCGTCCCCGCGGTTGTCAGCCTGGGCCGCCTTGGCGGCGTCCCCGCCCACGAGGGGGGCCCCTGACATCGTCCCGACGCCCGCCTTGAAGCAGGTCACCTGACTGCACTTGTCCTTGTACCACGTGGCCTTGTAGCGGTGTGCGCACAGGCATGGGGGAACCAAAAAGTACCGACATTGTTACCCCCTCGGACCTCTCCCGGGATGCGTTCCGACCAGACTTTCGAGGCGAATCCAGCGGTGGAGACGAGGGCATCCCAGGAAGTCCCAAAACAGGAAAAAGAGGGAAGGGTAGCGGTATGTTGAGTCCAGCCAAGTGGTTGAGACGGCGCATGTCTGGAGAATCGCCCACAACGGTCATTAAGACAGAGTTGACGGCCAAATCTTTTCACTAAGACGGAGTTGACGGCTCAAGCGCCAGATAGAGTATTGTATATATGGTCATCCGTCGTGACGTCCAGGCCCACCTCAAAACCTGCCGCCCGCGACAGACTCAAGCGGTATGGGTAATTTCTCTTCCTCCGAAGGCAGGCGCTCGCGTTCGTGCCGCCCCCGGGTGGCGGGCCGTCCGAGGCCCAGCTGTCCTCGCACAGGATGGCGGCCTCGCAACGCCGGTCCTCCAGGTCAACACATCCAGCTGGGATTCCTGGTCCATCACCTGGCTCACAGCACCCCTCCCGCCGTGACTCGGCGGCGCCAGCGTCGGCGACAGAGGCGCGACCCACAGCGCGTATAGCCAGCGCCAGGACGCACCTGAGTCCCCTGCCGACGCATCGCCCGACGATGGCACAGGCCCGACATGGGCCGACTTGCGCGCGCGCTCCGAGGTCGATGGTCGCTTCTGCGTCTACCACGGCGCACTCGGCACAGTGGAAGTCGCCGTCCTTGGCGAGGCACCTTGCTGCATGGTCGAGGTGGAGCGTCGAGGCTCGAGCTCCTCCAGTTGCGATCGGAGCTGGCGGCTGCTGAACCCTGTAACCAGGTCGACTTCCACCCAGGGCCCCTTGCGGTCCACGCGTTTGACCTCGTCGAAATTGGGGCGGAGCCGGGCGACCTGGCCCTCGTGGCGGATCAGGATGTCCATGCACTGGCGCTTGTAGCCTCCGCCTTTGATCCTGGTGCGGTACTACTTCGTCGTCGTGTATGGGCCAAACGCGGGGCCACATTACTAGACGATCGTGGGCTGCGGCGGCGCTGGCGGCAGAAGCTGATCCAGCTCTGCGCCACCCAGTGTTCGCCTGCGGAGGCACAGCCAGTGTTCGCCTGACCGCCAACACGATCCAGTGTTCGCCTGACCGCCAACACGACCCGGCTGCACGGCGCGAAGATGATGGTGCGGAGGCTGTGGGCGGCCGACGCGAAGCTGTCCACTGCTTCGAAAGCCCCGCCGCGGACGCCCTAGGATGTCCAGAGGGTCCGATCGCCCTCTGGTCTCCAGCTCAGGACCCAGACACCTCGGCCCCCGATCCAAGAAGCCTCTTAACGGTCCTGGGAGCGTGCTCTAGCCTGGTTGAGTCCTTCACCAGACGGCCCTGCCTGCGGCACTGACTGCACGTCTGGTGGGCCATCGCCCAGGTCCTGTGGGGGTCCGCTGTTGCCGTCGTCACCGAACTCCACCTGCGGGTCCTCCAGCGACGCGGCCGGGTCGTCGTAGTCGATGCCCTGCGCGTAGGGTTTCTCCGCGTTGGAGCGCGCCCATCGCATGCCCAGGACGCTGCAGACCGCGCTCCTGGGGAGCCCCGCGAGCAGCCACCCATCAGCCATGCGCAGCACCCCGCAGGGGCGGCCGCGCGCGGGCGTCTCGCGGCCAGCGCGAGCAGGGGATGTTCGGCGCTCAGCTGCTGGCCCGCGGCGCAGCCCGCCACGAGTGGGCGTCTCGCCGCTGGCGTGGGCCGGGGCCGTTGGGCGCCCAGCTGCCAGCCAGCGGGGCTCTCCAGCGCCACGCCGCGCCATGGCGCGGCCGCGCGAGTCTTTCGGGCCCCTTCCGGGGTCCAGGCCTTTCTGGCCACCTGAGGCCGGCCCCAAGCTTGGCCCCGAAAAGCCACAAGCCACAGTCGTGGGAGAAGGGGAAGAGGGCAAAGCAAGAGCAGGGGCCACAGGAGAGGGAAGCCCGCGCAGGTCCGGGGGACACTATATCCATACGTTTTAGCAAACAGCCCAGATCGTTATCATTATTATCATTATTATCATTATTACTATTATTATTATTATTATTATTATTATTATTATTATTACTATTATTATTATCACTACTACTATTATTATTATTAATATTATTATTATGATTAATATTATTATTAGTACCATTATTACTATTATTATTATTATTATTATTATTATTATGATTATTATTGTTATTATTATTAGTATTATTATTATCATTATTCGCATCATCGTTATTCTACTTGGCTGTAATGGTAGTAGCATCCTCCTCATCCTCATCCTCCCCATCATCAACATCAGCATCAGCATCATCAGCATCACCATAATCAGCATCGTCATCATCATCAGCATCAGCATCAGCATCAGCATCATCGTCGTCATCGTCATCGTCATCATCAGCATCATCACCATCATCAGCATCAGCATCAGCATCATCATCATCGTCATCGTCATCGTCATTGTCATCGTCATCGTCGTCATCATCATCAACATCATCACCGTCAGCGTCATCGTCATCGTCATCGTCATCATCATTGTCTTTATCATCGACACCTTTATCCTCACGACTCAGGCGTTTGCCCGAGGTGTGGCCACCAGCTCGCATTTGCGGCCCTTGCTGCGCTCGTTTTCTCCCTCTGTTCCACGGTCACTGCTGCACGGCTGGACTGGGCGATCCCACAGCATCTCAGTTGACGGTCAGCGACTGTCAGGCTGCACAGCTACGTGGACTGGATCGTGGTTCGTGTGTGTTCCTTCCCCTTGCTGACGGGCGTGCGTTCAACGGGCTGGCCGTCGCTCTGCTGCAGCACCTGCTTTATGAGAGTTTCAGTGTCTCGCCACCGACCATGGCCACTGGAACTCGCGCGACGAGTCGCACATCAGCTTCGTTATGAGGGCAGCTCCTGTTGGTCCCGATCTTCGCGAAAGTGTTGGTGCCGATTTTTGCGGCGGAGTTGGTGCCGATCTTCGAGGAGTTGTAGGTGTTGATTTCCGTGCAGACGTCCGTGCTGGTCATCCTGTTGGAGGTGCCGGTCCTCATCATAGAGATGGTGTGGGCGATCTTCATGCAGGTGTCGATCCTCGTGGACGCGCTTGGGCGGATCATCGTGGAGAGAATCCGATCATGCTGGTCGAGTTATTGCTGCTCTAGCCGATCCTGGTATTCGGCCTGATGAAGCTGCCGATGTACGTGCAAGTGCTCGTGCAGTGAAGTTCTTCTGCTATGCTTGCTTTTCCTGGAGGTGCCCGCGTTCATCATCGTGACGGCGCCGTTCCTCATGGAGGTACTGGTCCTGGTGATGATCCAGGAGGTACTGGTGCCGATATTCGTGGAGGTACCCGCGCTGGGTATCCCCGTGGAAGTGCCCGCCCTGTTGGGAGTGCCGCTCAACATCGTGAAGGTGCAGATGCCGATCAGCGTGCAGGTGCCGATGTTCGTGAAGATGCTGGTGCTGATCATTGAGGCGGCGGTGGTGTTGATCTTCGTGGAAGCTCTGGTGCTGGAGCTGTGGTTGGTCCTGCTGATGTGGCGCCTCCGCCCCACAAGAAAGCTCGTGGCGATGGCGGTGAGGTAAATTCGGATATCACTGAGGCCCCTGCTTCTCCTAGCCTCGCTGAGGATGGTGCACCCCCGTCTGCGGCATCCTTCAAGTATCTGCCAGAAGGCTCGAGTACGGAGGATATGATCATCAACGTGTTGTTGCACAAATCGAGTCGAGCTTCCAACGTGATGACCTATGTTGGTGTTATTGCTCGATGCTTGGCTGGGCGCGACGATGTTTTCAGCCGGCATGTCCACCGTATTTGCTTGCCTTCGCGATCATGGAAGTCGCTCTACTAGAAAATTGCGCATGCTGCCGCGAGTCAAGACCCAGGCAGTTGCCGCGAGGTGATTTCCTTCGACATGATCTGGACGCTCAAACCAATTCTGGCTGAACACAATTCGCCACCATCATCTTCACCATCATCTTCGTCATCGCCATTATCGGCATCACTATCATCATGGTCACCGTCGTCCTCCCCCTGCTTCTCGGCATCATTTCCCCTCGTCCTCCTGCTCTCCTCCTCGACTCCAGCTCCCCTTCCCCCCTTCCCTCCTCCGTAGCCATTTTGGGCTCGGGCCTGCGGCCAAAAAATGGCCGGCCCGTCTTCCCCCGCCGGGCCCCGCCGAGACGGCGGCGGCGGCCTCCTAGGCGCTCGCCCAGCGGCGCGCGGTGCGCCGGCGTGGCTCCCGGTCGGTATCGCGTTGTGCTGCTGGCGGCCCTGCTGCGGCGCCGACGAGGTCCGCTTCGGGATGCCGCTCGCGAGCTACCCGCCGTACGTGTATTTCGATAACGACACCGCGGAGTGGTCTGGCTTTGCGCGGGCGGTGATATCGGCGATCGCGGCGGAGCTCGACGTGCACGCCGTGCTCGTGCCAGACCCGGCGTTCCCGAACATTTCAGCGCTGTCAGCTGGCATTTTCGACGTCACGATCCTGGAGTTAACTCACCAAGCGGCCTACGATCCGGGCATGGAGCTCTACTACAAAGTAAGCTACCCTTGGTTCAGCGCGACGACCGGGGCCATGGTGCGTCGGACAGAAACTCAATATGGAGGCTGGAAGTTGTTCGAGCCATTCGAGGGGGATCTCTGGATAGCCATCGTGGCGCTGACTTTCGCGGTGTCTGGCGTGCTGGTGATCTTGATGGGCTTGGCAGGGCTGACCGATGGACAGAGGGGCATAGGCTTGACCTCGCACGGCACAGCGAAGGCCGTCTACCACGCCTGGGCGGCGCTGCTTGGAGGGGAGGACTGCGAGTGGCATGACTGGCCTGGGCGCACTCTCCGCCTGGGTGTCCTCTTCGCCGTTCTTGTGCTGAGCAGCACCTATACCGCTAACCTGGCCTCCTTCTTCACGAGGCCTAGCACCAGGGTTCATGGACCCATAGACCGTGCAACGCTGAGAGACGCCACGGCCTGCGTTCTGCCAGATGACCCGCTGCAGGCGTCGGCGGTGAAATCCGAACCCTACCCCCGCCTCCCATCGATTCAGGGCCATCGATGATTTGGTAGGGTTCGGATGTCACCACCTAAGGCGATCGTGCAGCCATACGTCAAGGACATCGTCAGCCCCTCCGCGGGCATGGAGTACCAGGCACAGAGGCAGTGGTGCCACGCCGCCCTGCAGGAGGGGCAGGCGAGCGTCTGGATCGACGACATGGGGTCTCTGAGCGAGTGGCTCCTGAAGCACTGCGACAGCGTGGCGCTCGTAAACACGATTGCCCTCGCGCCTCGGAGGTTGGCGTTCGTCGCGTCCCACGAGAAGCGCTCGATCGTGGCCAACCTCAGCCAGGCGATCATCAAGCTGGAGTCCACCCCAGCCTGGATTGAGCTGCAGCGCGACAGCTTCGGCTGGGGCAGCTCCTGCGGCACGACCATCTCGTCTGCGTCCGACACCACACCAATCACCTTCGAGAGCATGGGCGGGCTTTTCCTCATCACGGGCACGATCACGGTCACGGCCGCCATCGCTGGTTGCGGCGAGGCCGCCAGCAAGGGCTCCCGCAGAAAAATCTGCGTCGAGCAGGAGGCGAGCGAGGAACGGCACGGGCGCACGGACGGCGAGATGTTGCGCACCCTGATTGGCAAGATAGACAGGCTGAGGACCCAGGCAGATCCTGAATCGCGCCGGCGCTGCTCCAGAGGAGACGAAGCCGCATTTGAGGGAGAGAACTCCCGCCCTCCAGGCTACGACATGCCAGAGACCGAGAGCTAGAGAAACTCCGCGTGCATATGTGCACTCCCTTGTCGCCCATACGGTGCCATCTCAGTTGCGCCTCCTTTCCGTTGAGCATTGCCCATTGTATATGACTTGTCCTCTGGGGAGAAGGAGGAGGTAAGACGAGAGGGTTCAGAAGGATAAGCAAAAGGAGGGAAGCAGAGAAAGATCGGAGAGTGGAGGAGGAGAAGGATGCATGTGGAGGAGGAAGGGCATACAGGGAGGATGGGGAGGAACAACAGGGAGGGAAAGGCGGAGGATCAGGAGGTAGAGGAAGTGGAAAAGGGGATGAGGAGGAGGTAGAGGAAAGGCGGAGGATCAGAAGGGATACGGAAAGAGGAGGGAGAAGGAGGAACGCGAAGACGGATAATGCCAGTGGAGACGGAGAATGGCGAGGGAGGAGTATGAAGGAGGAGGAAGAAATACGAGGAGGACAATAGCAGATGGGGGTATTGAGGCAGGGAGGGCGAGGGGGATGGAGGAGGCGAGGAGGATGGAGATAGGAAGGATATATAATGAGGCGGGAAGAACAGGAGGAGGAGGAGGAGGAGGAGGAGGAGCAGCAGCACTAGAAGGTCGGGGAGGGTAGATGAGGGAGGAATGAAGGGGAAATGGTCGGGGGGCGGTAATAATTGATCACAGCGCAACCCTAATTAGGGGTCGCCTTTCCCCCGAAGCAGTTCAGAGCAGCGCAGGGAAGTGCAGTGGCATCGTTTGGCGTTGATTGGCATTGCTTGTCGATGCTTGGCACGTGCTTTGCTTGGCATTGCCTGGCATTGCCTGGCATTGCTTGACATTGGGTTGCATGGTTTGGCATTGCTTGGCGTTGGTGCGCATTGCTTGGCATTGCTGTGCGTTACCTGACATTGCTTGGCATAGCTTCGCATCGCATTGCTTCGCATTGCCTTGGCATTGCATTGCTTTGCATTGTTAGCATTGCCTGGTCTTGCTTGCCGAGCCCAGTTAACCCGATCAGGGAGCCTCGGCGAGGAATCCGGGGAACCCAGGCAAGGACCCCGAGGACCGCCTCCAGGAATCCAGAGGCAAGGAGCTCGAGGAACCCAGCCCTCCCGAGGAACCCGAGGAACCCAAGCAAGGAACCCGAGCAACCTCCGGGAACCCAAGCAAGGAACCCGAGGAACCCGAAGAACTGAAGGCCACTTCCGATGCCTTGTCTGGAGGTCCGAGGGATGCTTCTTGCCATTCCAGGCTTGCTAGCATGCGGAAGGGCTCTGCAGACTCTGCAGGAGTTCTCGACCTCAAGATTGGGTGGACATACCAACCGTTCCGCAACCAGCCGACGTGCAGTATCGAGCTCGCGCTTCTGCCAGGGCGGGCGGTAAAACCTCCGATCTCGTTGCCTTTGTCGTGGGCGTCACAGAGAGGGCCGGAGAAACGCCCAGACAGCTCCTCTCTGCCGTAGGCACCACCTCCTCCGAGGATCGACGGCAGGATGCGCGGGGCGGGCGCGGGGTCAATGGCTCTTCCTCCAGCCCCCCCCGACCCCCCCCCGCACCACGCAGATCATGCTCCTACTCATCCTTCTTCTCCGTGTCCATCCCCTTTCATCCTTATTACTTTGGCTCAAGGCTCCAGTGGCTCAAGCCGCTATCTTTTGCAAACCAACCTCCGATTACATTATCATCCGTTGTGTGTTTTCTCTTGCTCTTGCTTCCTCCAGTGCGAAAGTTGGGAGTCAGTCGTGCCTGCTGGTGCGCCTGGCACGCCCGTGAAGAACGTCTTGAAGCCCCATCATGGCGAAACTTTCGTTGGGAGGCCGGCCGGGCAACACGACATCGCGCCACCTGAGAAGAAGATCGCGAAGCTTTCCGGAGGCAGCCTATTGGACGACATGGACGACGACTCCCTTTTGACCCCGACGGGTGCGTAACATGGACGTGGTACCAGAAGCGCATCTGGATTACAACAGTGTTTTCAACAGCAAATGGATGGCGTCAACTAGCCACCCCTGCTCGAGGTCATCGGCAAGTTGATCAAGACCGAGCTGGACCCGATACTGAGTGATACCGAAGCGATGAAGTTACATGGGGCTTGTCGTCCTGTTTCGATCATGTTACGAATGCCCTGGAAACCGCTATCGGCAGCATTGCACAGGACATCGAGGATATTCAGATACTGGCGTCCAACATGGAGAATGAAAGTAGAGAAACAGATTGGCCAGATTCCCAATGTCACTCCGAGGCCGACTTCGGGAATTTCGCAACGTTCTACATATAATTGTCATTACCATGGTAAGCGAGCGGTTGCGGCTGGCATCAGAAGCTCGTGGTTTCATCCGAGAACAAGTTGCAAGCACGCAGGGGGCCATACCAAACACAATTTACAGCAAGGGCAAGTTCCGAAACATATGATTCGTTCATTTTGGGAGTACCTTCGACAGAGATACGGCCGTGGCACTGTTGAAGAGTGGTGGCATTACGCGCGGTGGGAAGATTGTGTGGTCAGTACCAGACAGACCGCCTGCAGAATGCATTGCTCGCAATTTTGCTCCGGATTGAGGTTTACTCTTAAAGACGTTTTCAAGCTTCTTTACATCATCAAGGTCACAGACGAAGCCCCGTATCAAGTGTGCGTGGGAGGTGAATTGGCGGTCGGCGTGCTTATTACAAGCGCCAACATAGAGAGATAATGGGAAGACAAATGGAGATTTTGGGCCGAGCAGCACAATCATCACATAATTATCGATTTGAATCACAAGTGCGACTCTTTGTTACAGAGGGCGTCATCCGGCATGAAGGGTGGAGCGAAAGGGAAGTCCCAAGGAGTGAGGACTGGACAATAGGATGCACGGCCGGCATCCTGGTCCCTGCCCAGGCTCAGTGCCACAACGCCGCCAATCCTACAATACACATTGAGTGTTCCTCATGTTGGGCACGCGTGTACTCCAATTTCGATGTCGCGCGGTTATGGACGCATGCTGGGCAAAGCTATCACTACGTCTACCACCACTTGCACATCTCCGCCGCCGTATGGCGACGCCGCCTCACCAGGTACATGCGCCACCCGCTACGTTTACCTTGACGACCCCTTCCGTAGACGAGGCCGCGAACGAGGACGCGATGCCAGACTGCAGCGTTAACAAATCGCATGGCGATATGTGTTTCACTGCGCGCGCAGAGGTTCCATTTTGTCGTGCAATGGGCATGAGCAAAGATACCGGGCCACAGCGTCGTTTACATTGTCATTGCTCATATTCTTCTTCATCCAGTATTTCCCCAGTCGCTGCGATCAGACGGGCCACATTGGCGAAGTCCGCCACCCCCGCCCCGCCCTCCCCAGGGGGTGCACCATTGCAGCGCGATGACATTGATGAGCTTCGCCATCGACCACAAAACGAACCTCGGGGTCAACCCGGACGCGTCAGCAAACCTCGCCCTTTGCATCGCATGGGGGCCTGAAATGTTCTAGGCCCCCGGGGCGACTCCGCTGTAGAACTGGGCGGGTTGCCGTCGGCGACGCCGGCGCGAAGCGTCGATCTATCGCGCGCCCGAGAGACTCACTTCAACGGCGCCGGATACTATGCACAAGAAGGGCGCGCTATATTTGTTTGCCTGGGCGCTGCGCTCTGAAAGAAAGGTCGCTCGTCAGAGTTGCGGTCGTCGTTTTCCCGCGGATCCGATCGACAGTTGTTGTTCTCAAGGCGCGCGGCGACCGCATTTCGACGCGTCGGTTGAACGCGCGCGGTGGAACGCTTAATGCTTTGTCCGTCGACGCGCCGCAAAATGGAATTGTCTACGACATCAGACGCTGATTTCACCAGGACCTCCAGATGCACGCGCGCAGCACTACGGAACACTCGACGCAATTTGTTCCGGGCGACTTCAACGCCAGGCTGCTCTAGAGGAACGCTAGGAGGGAAGACGTCATCTCCTCGCGCATGTACGCGACGACGTACGGCGGCGTGAACGATGTGACGCTGAATCGACATCTCGCATTCGAGACGCGCTTCGCGCGCGACTTTTTGATCGCCAACGATTCTTTCCGTCGCCCCAATGAAAAGATAGCATCATGCCGAGGCCGCGGCGTTCATCCGAATTCCATCGGGAGCGCAGTTTCTGCTCATATTCACGACGTACTCTGCCGCGACAGTTGCCCCCCCCCCCCCCCCCCCCCCGCTGTTCTTGATTCCTGGGCGCGCAGGGGGGAACCATTCATTAGCCAAAATCTTGATAGCATTATTGAGACATCCATTCAATTCGAAGCGGGCGCGAGATGCAAGAGGAAGGCGCAGGGCCACGCAGTTCTGAAGCACGCGCATACCAGACATGAATCGCAAGACCGCGACTTGCGCGGACAACGCGAATAGCAGCTAGGATGACGCAGCGGACGACATTGAACAAGCCGCCCATGCAGCCGCGTCGATCATGCCGGAGACGGAGTTTCTACCCGGACGTCCGCGGGCAAGATCACGCGCGCTCGACCGTATTGGGAAGCGAAAGTTTGTCGTTAAGAGTGAGACTACCTCAGCAGCCCGGCGAGCGAGATCGCACAGCTTGGCTGGGAGATGTTGCAGATGTCGGCAGTTAGGGGGCGGCGAAGTATCAGCGCAGACCAAAGCGACCAAGCGCGTAGACTTCAGAAAGCCGGGTGGCACTTTGTCAGGCACGACGGAAGGATCTAACATCATGGCTGACTATTTCGCGGCAGAGCAGTGGGGAAACTTGCCGCCCGAATCTCCAGCCCGGCCGGGATGTTCCGCTCGGGGGGGGGGGGGGGGGGGGTCTTTCCCATCAGCACAGGCAGTTGTTGCATGGATGCTTTGCGGGAGGTTTTGCAGAAATTGAAGCGTGGCAACGCTGCGGGCCCAGACGACAGACCATCATATTGTTGGAAGATCTGCATGTACGATGAAGATGCATGTACGATGCTGGATCGGGAAGTCGATCCCGGAATCCTGGAGGAGAGTCAAAGTAGTCTGCGTAACTCGCCATGCAGATTTCGACATGGACGCAGCATGGGGGGCGCTCTCATGCTCAAGAGGCGCGCGACTGATATTGCATGCAATCTCATCGATGACGGGATAATCTGCACGAACAAGATGGGCACGGAAAGAATGGGTACAATGCTCAACAGCTGTTCCTGTTCATTTTGGACAGGACTCGCTGTCTGCGCCGCCGCGGCCTGTGTCCATTCGAGACAGGAGGCCGCCTGCCCAACAGCGGCCGCTGTTGCTTTGGGACAACATTTGCTGCTGGGCATTGTACCCATTTTTCGGTACCCATTTCGGGCGTCCAAAGATAATGGTGCTCATGTTGGATTGGGCCAGAGCTTTTGACAGCATCAATTCTGCTTGCTTCTATGTGCAGAACGTTGCACGGATTCGGGCTCCCTCCCAAAATGGTTGAAATGGTGCGTTCCATACATGCGACCCGCTTCTTGCTATTCTTGACCACGCCAGCGCCTCATCTGAAAGGCGAAAGAACGCCGGCATTGCAAAAGGATGCCCTCCCGCCCAGTACCTCTCCATCGCGGTCCAGACGGCCATGCTGCACAATGCGGTTGACGCATTGCGCCTTCAGCGAGAGCCTGGGCATGTGGTTGCGCGGGGCGCGTCATATGCAGGCGACGCATTATTTGTTTCTAAGCACTTGGCGAACCTACACAACATGTTGAACGCAATCGTCGAGGAAGGGCGCAGATATGGTTTGGGCTTGAACTGGGGCAAGACAGCGCAGATGCACGCGTCCAGATGGGGGCGATATCAAGACAGTCCGAAACGAAGCATATCTAGGAGGCCTGGTGTCCTCCGACGGGAGGGCCGCGGCCGAATTGCCCAGAAGGCTGGGAGAGGCGAGCCGGACATTCAAGCAAGTGGACACAGCATGGGCAAACTAGCCTCCCGCGTGGAAGTGGACATTGAAGATCTTCGACAGCGTCGTTATGAGCAAGCTGCTTTATTCATTGGACTCCCTTTGGCTGCTTAAGGCTGATCGTGCTCGTCTGGGTGGATCTTATTGTAGGTGTTTTCGCCGAGCGCTGGGCATCCCATCATCGCGCCTATCGGGAGTGCATGCCGATACTGGTCGAGAGAACGCTTCAACGAAATCGCTGTCGCAAGCGCTGCTCCAGCAGACCAAGACATGCGCACGAATCGCCAACTACGATTCGAATAGATTTCCGAGGCTTGTGCTTTTCAGCGCAGACGGATCGCCCAGAACGTGGGCCGTCCGCCGCAAGAGCGGGCGCCCGCGCCAACAAAGGGCATCCGAAGTGCGTCACCTCGAATCCTTCGCGCCTCCCCCTTCCCCTATCCTCCCCTCCCCTCTCTTCCCCGCCCCCCTCCCGCTAGTCAGTGCAAACGAACGTGGATCTGTAACGTGTTTCACATGTTGACGAATGTTGACGAGCGCGCCGACGTGCGCAAATCGTCGTGCCTATGCGCCCGCCGGCGTGCACGGCCTCTAACTGACTGACTGACTTGCACTTTGCCACCTAGCCAGAAGATGTCAAATCCATCAAAGGGGGGGGCACCCTTTTTGTCAAAAGACCATGCAACATCAATGTGGACCGTCTCAGCATGCACATTCGGTAGTGCACGTTGGCACATCCGTGGCATGAAAGGGACTCGCCGCACATCCCGCGCGACAGGCCGAAGTGTCGCTCTCGCCTCGGCGCCGCGTTCACTTTCCAGTGAGTGCACTGACGTGTTCTTTTTCAGTGTCCAAGGAACTGGGCTCGTTTGTCGGGTCCGCCGCCTTGTTGCCGCCTGGTCGCCGCCTCGTCGCCGCTTGTCGTCTGGGCTCGTTTTTCGGGTCCGCCGCCTTGTTGCCGCCGTCGCAACCCCGTCGCTGCGTCGTCGCCGCCCATCGTATTGGGTCGTTTGTCGGGCCGCCGCTTTGTTGCCGCCGTTGCCGCCCCGTCGTTGCATCGTCGCCGCCCGTCGTTTCGGGTCGTTTGTCGGGTCCGCCACCTTGTTGCCGCCATCGCCGCCCTGTCGCTGCCTCGACGCCGCTCGTCGTCTTGGGTCGTTTGTCGAGTCAGCAGCGTTGTTGCCGCCGTCGTCGCCCCGTCGCTGCCACGTCGCCGCCCGTCGTTTCGGGTCGTTTGTCGGGTCCGCCGCGTTGTTGCCGCCGTCGCCCGATCTCGCCGCATGTCGTCTGGGGCCATTTGTCGGGTCTACCGCCTTGTTGCCGCCATCGCCACCCCGTCGCCGCTTGGTCGCCGCCCGTCGTCCACGATTGTTTGTCGGATCCGCCGCGCTGTTGCCGCCGTCGCCGCTCCGTCGCCGCCCCGTCCCCGCTTGCGTGTCAAAGCTCGTGTGTCTGGTCCGCCGCCTTGTTGCTTCCGTCGCCGCCCCACCGTCGCACTGTCGTCGCAAGAAAACATTGCACCACATGGATTCGAGATCGTACAGAAGATTCACGTTCTACCACCACCACCCCTGCGTTATGCGTAAACCCTGGGAGTGTGCAATTTACATATGGTTATGTTCCATCGTTCATTGCACTTACGAATCCATAACATCCCAGCCAGGCAAGGCCCCCCCCCGTCACCGCCGTCAAGTAGTACTATGCGCGCGCAGTCGTTTTTTCACAAATCATCAATTGTCAAACGCCCCGTACAGCACAGCTGACAACGTTTACACACACGCATCGTCGCACACACATGCCGCAATCCTTCGAACACCGTAGGTTTCGAAAGGATTGCAAAACCGAGTGCCCCGAAAACATATAAAAGACACGGCTGCGCGACAGGATGGTTCAAGCAAGTCTGCACGCAAGAGACCGCCGTTTTTCAACATTTTCACCAAATTCAACGAAACGGGCCCCCACGCGCGCGCATGTCAAAATCATTCGAACGCTTGTTGCGCGCGTGCTGAGTACGCCCCCTGTAGAATAATACCATGCGGGCCAGTCGCGCGCGTCGGCCGGGCGCGAATGTCGAAATCCTTCCAACTATTTGTTTCATCGCCGACACGTGGACACCATCATCGCCGCCGGCGATCAGCCTCGGCGCCGCCATTGGCTTTGCCGCCGTCGTTGTCATCATCGTCTCCAGCATCGCTACTATCATCATCGTGTTTGCCGCGGTCGACGTCGCCATGATACTGCGCCCGCCCGAGCCACCGACTCGCATTGAAGTGCCCGCGCGACGCGCTGGGTAGTCTCCAGCGGTCAGCGCCACCGCGGCCGCGTCGGCCGCGCCAGACTAGCTGGCCGCTCTGCGAGTGAGCCTGCGCGCAAGCGCGGCCGCAGCGATGCGCCAGCCAGTGCCAAGCAGTCATCGCAACCGCCGCTGCAGAGGTTTTGCAAACCAGGTTGCGCGCGAGTGGATGGGGTGATTGCGCGAGCATAGATTGCACAACGCACGTTGCACAGCATAGAGTGCACAACATAGATGGCACCACTTCTCGAATGGCTTTCGGTTCATCCCGCCACCGTGCCTGGGTCGCGCGTACGAAGCCTATTGGATGCTCGCTGGGATCTCGTGGGAGGCCTCTCGGGGGACCTCTCGCAGGCAGCTTGGACGCTTATCAGGTGCCGTTTGGGGGCCACTTGGGGCCTCGGGCCTCTTGGGGGCCTCTTGGGGTCTCCTTGGCGCCTCTTGGGGCCTCCAGGGGGCCTCTCGTGGCGGAAGGCTCGGATTTTCAGTTCGTGTTCCTTCTCGCGGGCCCCTTTGGGAGCCGTCTTGGGGCCCCTTAGGCCGTCTTGGACGCCTCTTGGGTCGTTTTGAAGTCGTCTTGGGCTGTTTCGGCGCCTTCTCGGAAGCTTATTGGGCCGTCTTGGGGCGATCTTCGGGGCCCCGAGGGCCGTCTGGGAACGTCAGGAAGCTGAAAATGCGAGACTGCGGGGAACTTTGAAAATCCGACGAAACTCAATGATTCTACAGGCTTACGCCTCATCCGCCGACCCCTTCTGTGATTGTTGCGAGGCCAGGAGTTTCTGGCCAGCGGCGTCTTGTGTGAGGGTGCGGCGTCGCGCGCGGGTGGTGGCAGATACGTGGGGGGCCCAAATGTTTGCGTGATGCCGGTGGTCTGGGGCGTGTTTTGCAAGCGCTTTGCGTGCTGTGCACCCGGGCGCGGGGCGTCCTTCTGGGAGGTCGGCCTTTCGACCCGCAACCAAGTGGAGGGCCGCCGGAAGACGAGCGGAGCAAGAGTAGCGTGCGGAAGCTGTAATCAGCGAAGCATCACCGCGAAAGATGTGGCAGATGAGTCGAAACAGGTGAACAGGCTGTTGACGTTCGCAGCGCGCACGAAACAGTTCGCGTGGCAACAGCACATTAGCGCCGAGCAAGATCGTGAGCACGTCGCGAGGAAGAGCAAGGCTGCATGCGCGGAGTGCATTGCAGTTGGCTTGGCGGCTCGCAATGCGGAAGCGTCTGGGGGTCTTTTGGAGGCCTCCTGGGGGTCTCTTGGGGGCTCCTTGGGGCGTCTGGGCGGCCTTTTGGGGGCCTCTGGCGGCCTCTTGGGGCACTCTTGGGGCCCCCTGGGGCTCGTGGGGGCGGAAAGCTAGATTGTTTGATTCTCTTGCACAGGGTGTCTAGAGCTCCGACCACTTTATTTCGGCACCGCACCCCCCCCCCCTTCATCATCATCATCATCATCATCATCATCATCATCATCATCATCATCATCATCATCATCATCATCATTATCACCATCATCATCATCATCATCATCAACATCATCAGCATCATCCGCCCCCTCCGTCTCAGCGCCATCCCGCGGCTCCAGCGCCCGCCCAGTGCCCCCTCCGCCTCGACCACTTTATTTCGGCACCGCACCCCCCCCCGCTCCGCCCCCTCCCCCGCGCCGTCTCAGCGCCCCCCCGCGGCCCCAGCGCCCGCCCAGTGCCTCCTCCGCCCGACCACTTTATTTCGGCACCGCACCCCCCCTCGCTCCGCCCCCTCCCCCGCGCCGTCTCAGCGCCCCCGCGCGGCTCCAGCGCCCGCCCAGTGCCCCCTCCGCCAGACCACTTTATTTCGGCACCGCCTCACCTCCGCCCCGACCACTTTATTTCGGCACCGCACCCCCCCCCCCGCTCCGCCCCTCCCCCGCGCCGTCTCAGCGCCCCCGCGCGGCTCCAGCGCCCGCCCAGTGCCCCCTCCGCCCCGACCACTTTATTTCGGCACCGCACCCCCCCCCCGCTCCGCCCCCTCCCCCGCGCCACTTTATTTTTATTTCGGCACCGCACCCCCCCCACCACCGCTCCGCCCCCCCCCCCCCCCCCCACCCCCACCCACCCCCCAACCACCCCCACCAACCCGCGCCGTCTCAGCGCCCCCCGGGGTCCAGGCGACCCGCCAGCCTCCCTCTTCGCCCCGACCACTTTATTTCGGCACGCACCCCACCCCCCCTCATCCGCCTCCCCCCCCCCCCCCCCCCCGCTCCCGCACCCTGCCCCGCGCCGTGTCTCAGCGCCCCCCGCGGCTCCAGCGCCCGCCCAGCGCCCCCTCCGCCCCGACCACTTTATTTCGGCGCCGCACCCCCTCCCCCGCTCCGCCCCCTCCCCCGCGCCGTCTCAGCGCCCCCCCCGCGGCTCCAGCGCCCGCCCAGCGCCCCCTCCGCCCCGACCACTTTATTTCGGCACCGCACCCCTCCCCCTCCGCCCCCTCCCCCGCGCCGTCTCAGCGCCCCCCCGCGGCTCCAGCGCCCGCCCAGTGCCCCCTCCGCCTCGACTACTTCACTTCGGCACCGCACCCCCCCCCGCTCCGCCCCCTCCCCCGCGCCGTCTCAGCGCCCCCCCGCGGCTCCAGCGCCCGCCCAGTGCCTCCTCCGCCCCGACCACTTTATTTCGGCACCGCACCCCCCCTCCCCGCTCCGCCCCCTCCCCCGCGCCGTCTCAGCGCCCCCGCGCGGCTCCAGCGCCCGCCCAGTGCCCCCTCCGCCCCGACCACTTTATTTCGGCACCGCGCCCCCCCTCCGCTCCGCCCCCTCCCCCGCGCCGTCTCAGCGCCCCTTTTATTTCGGCGCCGACGCCGACGCCGTCGCCGCCGTCGCCGGCCCTCTCACCACCCCCGCTCAGCCCTGCCCTTTTCGCCCTCCCTACCCGTCCCCTCTCTCTTCCCGCGACGCCGCCGATGCCGTCGCCGCCGTCGCCACCGACGCCGCCGCCGTCGTCGCCGTCGTCGTCGCCGCCGCCGCCCCGGGCCGAAAGTCTGGTCTGTGGGGGAGGCCCCCATTCAAGTGGCGCATAGCCGGCCCCCGAGAATACACCCGACAGACTCTGCGTGCAAAGCGACTGCCTTGGACAAGCGTTCGCAACACAAGGCCGCCGCGCACTTTGCACCGCGAGCCCCCAGCAGCTGAGTCCGCTCAGTAATTTCTTCCAGCCCTCCTTGGACCCTGGAGGCCTCCCCTTGGAACCCTCTGTAGGCTTCTCGGGCGTCAGTCGGAGGCTTCCCGGGAACCCGTCAAAGGTCTTTGAAGCCATCTTGCGGGGGACGGCCCTTGGAGTCTCCTTGCGCTCGCCCTCTGGAGCCCCTCTTGCGGCCCTGTTTTGTTCACTCCTTCTGCGATGTCTGGCATCCTCTCCCCCCCCCTCCTCCTCCACATCCTCCTCCTCCCCCTTCCTTTTTGTGCAAGAGCCATGGCACACGTGCCACTTGTTTCTGTCATCGGATTAGGCCTCGACGATCTGCGGCACACGAAGACACAACACTTCAATGCTGGCCATGCTGGGCAGGTTGACCTGGTAGTAGCTTCCCGCGTGGAAGATCGATGTGAGCAGGCACTTCCTCTCGACGCAGCTGCGGCCCGTCTGGCTCAGCTGGCGGCCTCGCGCCCACAGGTCCAACCAGAGCAGGGGGGAGCCGTAATTCTGCTCCCAGCGCTTCGCCATGTGCTCCATTGTGCTGAGGCCGTCCTCAAGCGGCCAGACCTCGAACGTGTGCTTCTTGGTCTCGCGGACGACATCGCGCCACGGCCTGTGGCGGTCTCCCTGCTCGTCGCGCTGAACCCACAGCGCCCTCGCGTCATCGACCGAATCCGCCTCGCGCGCCCCCCCCGGGGGGGGCACCCCCAGCGTATCTCTCAGATCCTGATCGCCGGCGCTGGGGCCGGCGGCCTCGGCAGCTCCGCGCGCGGGGTCGGCCTCGCCGCCAGGTGGCAAGGCCGGCGGAGGCAGAGGCGGCCCCCCCGCACGGGCGTCGGCGGGCAGGTCCCTCTCGACCAGCTCGAGCAGCTCCCTCGGGCGCCTGTCTCTGAAGGTGTCCGCCGCGCCGACGGGGATTGCCTCCGCGAGCTGCCAAACGCCGCTCTCCCTCACCATTGCGCGGTCGTCGTCCAGCGTGACGCCGCCGGACTCTAGCACCACCTCGGATCCCAGGCGAAAGTAGACCTCCGCGGGATCAACCAGCGGATCGTCGCCAACGTGCACCTGCTGATCAGTCCTCGACCTGAGCACGGCGGCGCGCAGCTCCTCCCAGGGCGACGGCTGCGCAAACCGGTAGGACGCGCCATGGGCCAAGGCGGACGCCGTGCCATCCAGCGCGACGGTGAAGGCCCTGTTGCAGCCGTCGCCGACCGCGCCCGACACGTCCTCGGCGCACCAGTCGCCGCCTGGCGTCAGCACCCACCAGTACATGCACCCCGCGAGGTAGAGCAGCACTCGCTTACGCCACACCGTGTCGCGTGGGTACCAGAGCCCGACTCGGAGCCCTGGCCGGAGCTCACTGCACCACGCCCCCACCTCGACGAACGTGCCGTCCGCGGCCAAGGTCGTCGGGCCGCGGCGGCGGCGGGGGAGTTGGGCGCCCATTCCGACGGGCTCGGGCCGCCACGCAGCAGCACGCCAAGATCACCGCCTCCCCGCAGGCGACCCCCCACGCCAAGATTAAGGCGAAGGGACAGCCCTCGCCCACGGCTGGGCCTGCCTCGGACACGGACGGCGCCGCACGGGCCTCCTCAGGCCCCAGGGGCGGCAGCCGCTCCAGCAGCGCCGCGGCCACCTCGTCGGCCGAGGGGCAGGTGGCCGGCGTCGGCGAGGAGTTCGCCGCCAGCCAGGGCCCGAGCTTCTGCGCCACGGCCGCGGCCACCGCGCCAGCGCTTGGCGCTGGCGGCGGAGGCGGCGCCGGCGGCGCGGGCGGGGGCCACTGCGGCGCGTGGCACACGCAGGCAAGGCAGCTGGTCGAAGCGGCCACCAGCGCCGCCAGCCAGCTCGTTGCCCAGCCAAGCAGGCACGTTGCCCAGCCAAGCGGTCAGGCCTGAACGCCAGCCAAGCACGCCTGCCAGGCCCCCGCGAAGGCAGGCAGCCTGCGGTGCGCGAGGCCCTGGAGCCCTACCCCGCCGTCGGCCGTTGGCAGGAAGGCCAAGTCGCGCGCGAGAGCAGGCAGCGCCTGGTGCCCGGTGAGCGGTGTCAGGACCTCGTGCAGGTGGCTGAGAAGCGCCTCGTCGTAGCTGCGACACCAAGCCTCGTCCAGCAAGTGCGCCCTCGCGTGGTGCAGGGCCGCGCCGTTGGCGAAAGTGCGGAGCAGCACGAGCTCGTCTTGGGCACGCAGACCGTGCGCTCTGAGCTGGCGGAGAGCGGCGAGGTAAGCGTCGAGGTGGTCCCGGGCCTTCTGCGGGGCGGTCGCCGGCGAGAAGCTCGCCCTCGCGGGGTCGGCGTCCTGGCCCTCCTCTGCCCCCGCGGCGTTGCGCACGTAGGGGAGGGTGCTTCCTACGCACGTCAGCTCGGGCACCTCCGCCCTGGCCAGTGGCCCTGGGAGGTCCAAGGCGCGCGGGTTCCAGACCTTCGTCTTCCGCGCGTTCAAGCGGAGGCCCCGCGCCGAGAAAAGCGCCGGCGCTGCGAGGAGCGCTGCTGCCAGTGCGCGCGGGCTGCCAACGACGTACACGTCGTCGAGGTAGGCCACCACCCTGGCCTCGGGGTCCACGTGGCGCGCCGCCGCCGCCAGGCTCTCGTAAAGCGTCGCCGTCGCCACGGCGAAGAACGCCGGGGAGAGGGGGCAACCCTGGTCAACCCCGCGCTCCGCTCTGACCGGCGCCGCTCGGGCACCTGGCAGGCGCGCCCCGTGCGTGGTGGCCCCGCCGTACCACGCCGTCGCCAGCTGGGCCAGCTCGGGCAGGCGGCCGGCGACCTCCCGTAGCAAGGTGTCCCGGCAGAGCTCGTTGAACGCGTTGGCTACGTCCAGGGAGAGCACTGCGGCGCCAGGTTCCTTTTCCAGCGTGGCCGCCACGACGCGGTGCATCAGTTCGATGCCGTTCTTGCGGCCCACGCCGAACTGGTGGTGCCCCACCGCTTCGGCGATGGCGTCCTTGTGTGCCACCGTTGCCGCCTTGGCCGCCATCCTTCGCAACGTCTCGCCGCAGGCGAGCGGCCGGACGCCGCCTCCTGGCTTCAGCAGCGGCAGCAGTCGCTCTGCGAGGATGGCCTCCTCCTCCTCCTCCCCCTCCCTGCCCTCGAGGATGAGGACGAGGACTTGCGTTAGCGCCTGCGTTCCTTCCTCGTGTCCGCGCAAGACCGCCCAGTGCTCGAAGCGGGCGCCTGAGAGGCCTGGGCCCGAGTGGCGCGGGTACTTCCCGAGGCTTGCCGTCGCCTTTTCGGCCGCCTCGGCTTCCCAGGGCGCCGCGGGCTGCGCCGAAGGGGGCGGCGGCTGGCGGGCGGCAGGCGCCTCTGGGACCAGGGCAGCAAAGTCACGAGCCACGTCCGGGCCCTGCGCAAGCTTGCCCGGCCCAGCGGCCGTCGCAGCCGCGCGGCCCACTTCCCCAAGCATGATGAGTTCATGCACTCGTCGGGTAAGCTCCTCCTCCTCCTCCTCCTCCTCCTCCTCCTCCTCCTCCTCCTCCTCCCCCTATTCCTCCTCCCCCTCCTCCCCCGCCTCCCCCGCGTGCGCCGCTCCCGGTGCCCCGCCACTCGCCCGCCCCCTTTCTGCCCCTGCCCGCCGGGGCCCGCGCGCCCAGGGCGCCGCCCTCCCTCGGCGGGGGGGGGGGCGCGCGGGGCCGCGCGGCCCCTGACCGACGGGGGCGGCAGCCCAGCTCGGTTCCGCGTCCTGCTGCTTCTTCCCCCCCTTTCCCCTTCTGCTCTCCTTCCCTCTCGGGGGCCGCTAAAGGTGCCCCTGGCCCGAGGCGCCCCCGGCTTTTCGCTCCCTTTTGGAGCCCCTGGGGCCCTCTGAGCCTCGCGAGGGGTTCTCCTCTATACATGGGCCGTGGGAGCCTCCTGGGAACTCCTGGGGGCACGTGGGTCAGGGACACTTCTAGCAACACCCGACACTCCCTTACCCCTCCCCCCTCCTTGTCGTCCTCCCTCCGTATGTCCTCCCATTCCTCCTGCCTTCCTCCTGCTCCTCCTTTTGCTCCTGGCCCTCCTCCCCCCCCCCCTCATCCCGTACCTCCTCCCCCCCCCCTCCTCCTCCTCCTCCTCCTCCTCCTCCTCCTCCTCCTCCTCCTCCTCCTCCTCCTCCTCCTCCTCCTCCTCTCCTCCTCTTCCTCGCCCTCCTCCCCCTCCTCCTCGTCATTCTGCCTCTGTGTGTCCTCCTGCTGCTCCTGCCTTCCTCCTGCTGCTGCTCCCCCTCCCACCTCCTTCCTCCCTGCTCTCGCCTTCCTCCCCCTCCGCCTCCCCTGCTTCCTTCTTCTTACCCCCTCCTCCTCCGCTTGCCCCCCCCCTTTTCTCGTGCCCCTCCTCCCCTCCTCCACAATTACTCAATATGAATACTACTCTCCCTCTTCCCCTGATGACGGAATGGGAGTAGCCGACCCCCCCCCGCGTATTGTTTTTTACACAGGTTTCCCCGGAGTTGGGTTTTCGCTTGCATTTTACCTAACAGCGAAGACTGATAGGTTTCTAGTGGGGTCAAAAGAGAGCATCATGACTCCTCAGGGGGGTCGGGGCGGGACCCGGGGCGGGACCCGGCGCGGCTGCCGTCGAAGCCCAAATCGCCTGGGACATCCTCGCGAAATCGCTCTTGGCGCTGCTAGAATTCCATTCCCGGCGTACATTTTGGGTGCCCGGAGCCAACTGTAGGCCACTTCGTGCTCTTCGACTTCCCAGAACTCCACTCCCGGCGCTGATGCAGGGTGAGGCTCAGGCAGGCTGAGGCTGAGGCCGAGGCTGAAGGCAGACTGAGGCTGAGGTTGAAGCAGGCTGAGGCTGAGGCTGAGGCAGGCTGAGGCTGAGGCTGAGGCAGACTTAGGCTGATGATGTGACTGCGACTGCCGTTGACGCTGCGACTGTCATCGCGAATGCGACTACGACTGCGAGAACAGCAGAATTCTACAACTGGGTTCTCATTTGAATCTTAAGGGGAATGCTTCCAGATATGCTCCTACACATCGGTGTTAGGTTGCTTTGCCGGGATAATTTTCCAAAATGCTGCTCTCGCTGAGGCGCCGGCCTCATTTTCGGGCCCCGCTCGTTCCGAATCGTGCTCCCGCTGCAGCGCTGGCCTCATTTCCGCTGGTGCCTGGGCTGCACGCCCGAGCCGGCGCCCGGGCCGGCGCTCGGGCCGCCGGGTCCGGAGCCGGTTCCGGCCGCCCCCGGAAAATGGAGTTCCGAGGCGGCGCCAGGCCGATTCCGACGCCCGGGCCGGCGCCAGAGCCGGCGCCCGGGCCGGACGCCCGAGCCGGCGCCCGGGCCGGCGCCTGGGCCGGGTCCGGAGCCGGTTCCGGCCGGCGCCGGAAAATCGAGTTCCGGGGCGGCGCCGAAAAAAGGCCATTCTAATATACATTTTTCTTTTGAAAATGCTCAATTTCTGCTTCCGGCGCCCGGGCTTCCCGGGCCGATTCCGACGCCCGGGCTGGCGCCAGAGCCAGCGCCCGGGCCGGACGCCCGGGCCGGCGCCTGGGCCAGCGCCCGGGCCGGGTTCGGGGCTGGTTCCGGCCGGCGCCAGAAGATCGAGTTCCGAGGCGGCGCCGAAGAAAGGCCGTTCCGATACACATTTTTCTTTTGAGAATTCAGAATTTCTGCTTCTGGCGCCCGGGGGGCCTCCCGGGCCGATTCTGGCGTGCTTCCGCTCGTTCCGAATCGTGCTCCCGCTGCAGCGCTGGCCTCATTTCCGCGCTTCCGCTCGTTTCGACTCGTGCTCCCGCTGCAGCGCTGGCGTCATTTCCCGTGCCATGCCACGGCATGCAATGCAATGCTAGGTTGATACTACGCTTCGCGGTGCTCGTCTACGCCATGTCATGCCGTGCTCTACAGTGCATCGCGTACCCTTTCGGGATCATTGCCCTGCTCGACATCCGAATGTGCGAGTAGAGAGGGGATCTGCGCCATGGTAAGGGATGGGAGGGAGGGTTAGGATGTCAGATATGACGCAAGCGCACCTAGCTTGCCCTCCCCCCCTCCCGTTCCCCCCCTCCACCTCCCCCTCCCCCTCCCCTTCCCTCCCCTCGCCCTTCCCTCTCCCCCTCCCCCTCCTGCCCCTCCTCCCCCTCCTCCCCCGCCCTCTCCCCTGCCCTCTTCGAACTCGCAGTCTTCTATTCCATGTACTCTGAATCCGTCGCCCTCGATGCCAAGCCGCCCTCAGGGAAGAGGTCGAGGTGCAGATGATTCGGACCCCAGAGTCCCCCTCGGACTTGGCGGAGCTAGCCAGGGAACTCGTGCCGCGGAGCACCAAGGAGGAAGAGGAGGCGCCGTCGCCCAGCCGGGGGAGGATCGGACTGGATCGGATGAGTGCTCATAGTCAGCCTGTGGAGAGCGCAATAATGAACCGCACGCGGCGTAAAGCGCGTGCATAGCAAGCCTGCGGACAAGCGCCCCTGACCCAGGCAGGTGATAAGCAACCAGGTGTTACGCCACACCCAGTGTGAATAATGGCCATTGCCGTGATTGAAAGCTTCATGGAACCATTTTGGGAGGACGGCATGTGGGGCTCGAAGGCCCGAGCTGGCGTGCGCCAGCCAGCTGGGAGGGAAGGGCGCGGGAAGGGAGAGGAGAGAAGCACGACATTTGAAGCAGGAAGGCCTGATACTTCACATAGAGTGTCAGGCTACCTGCAGCAATGCTGCCCCTGCATAGCGGCAGCTAAGAAAGCCAAATCTTGCAATGCAGAGGCGGGCAGTCAACACTGGGCCACTCGTAGTGGTCAGGTGCGCCAGAGAGGGGCATCGACAAAGCTCGGGACGATCGGAATGGGTACCGAAAGGTGGGGTACGATGCCCAACTGCAGTTCTTGTTCATTTTGAAGAGGACTCGCTGTCCGCGCCGCCGCGGACGTTGTTCATTGAAGACAGGGGGCCGCCCGCCCAACAGCGGCCGCTGTCTGTTTTGGACAACATTTGTTGTTGGGCATTGTGCCCATTTTCTCCGTACCAATTTCGGGCGTCCCACAAAGCGAAGACGGGCTTTGAGCAGGCGGCAACGACAGCAGATGTCACAGGCACGTGCGATGCCCATGGGGGCAAGCAGGGGGCAAGCAGGCGAGCGGGCGCCCCTGACCGGAACGGCAGGTTTGGGCGAGCCGCGCTTGCCGAGGCACCGCGAGCAGCAGCAGTGCGAGCTAGAAAAGCAAGGATCAGCTGAGGGGCAGGGGCGCTGACGAAGACGCACGGTTTCCACGGCCTGGGAGGAGGAGGAGGAGGAGGAGGAGGAGGAGGAGGAGGAGGAGGAGGAGGAGGAGGAGGAGGAGGAGAGGAGGAGGAGGAGGATGCCAAGGCCCTGATCGCGAAGGCACGAGGGCCCGTGCATCACAGGAGGCGGCAGGGGCAGAGCGCACGCGGACGGCGAGGAAACCGACAGGGGGCGTCCCGCGAACGGAGCACCCCTGGCAGACCTGCAGCACACGAGACCCCGACCTCTGGCCAGGGGAGCAGGAGGAGTAGTAGGAGGAGGAGGAGGAGGAGGAGGCGGATGAGGAGGAGGAGGAGGAGGGAGGAGGAGGAGGCGGATGAGGAGGAGGAGGAGGGGGAGGAGGAGGAGGAGGAGGAGGAGGGGGAGGCGGAGGAGGAGGAGGAGGAGGAGGAGGAGGGGAGGAGGAGGAGGAGCAGGAGGAGGAGGAGGAGAAGGAGAGGAGGAGGGGAGGGAGGAGGAGGAGGAGGAGGAGGAGGAGGAGGAGGGAGGAGGAGGAGGAGGAGGAGGAGGAGCATGAACGCATATGCACGCTACAAGCATGGCACGTGGAGTCTGGCCAACCTAGAAAGGAGGAGGAGCGGGAGCAGGAGCGGGAGGAGGAGGAGGAGGAGGAGGAGGAGGAGGAGGAGGAGGAGGAGGAAAAGGAAGAGGAGGAGGAGGTGGGAGGGAGGGTGGGGAGGGAGGGGAGGAAGGGAGGGAGGGAGGTACGGCAACATCTTAGCCGATTATACAGGCAGACGTCCTGGAGAGAGGAGCGCGCACCACCGCCACACCCGTATGATAGAACAATGCTTTCGGCTGGCGGGGCCCTCAGGGCCGCGGCCGCGGCTGGAGCCAGAAAACCATAGCGAACAGATCGCCATAGTTTCCACCTCCCGGCCGCGGCCGCAGTCGCAGACGCGGCCGCGGCTGGCAGAAAACAACATCCGCGAAAACATAGATAGCGACGATTTCTCCTTCTCAGCCGCGGCCGAAACCGCAACTGCGATCCAGGGGGCACCTTCCACCCCCTGGTGCTTGGGGGAAGCTGCCTCGAGCCTCCAGTGCCTTTTTTGTGCGAGGCATACGGCCTCGAGTTTTTGCGCTCGAGGGGGGCCCATCCTGGATCCGTGCCGATTCCCTGGACTTGCCTCCTGGTCCTGGCCGCTGCCGCTGCCGCTGCCCTGCGCCCTCGCCGTTCCTGCTGCTTTTCCTCTCTTCCTCTTGCCCTTCTTCTTCCCCCCCGCTTCCTTCTTCTCGTTGTTTCGCTGTCGCTCCGCTGCTGTGCCGCTGGTCTGCAGCTCGCCGTTGCCATTCCTGCCGCTCTCTCGCTGTCGTATCGCTGTCTCGTCTCTCGTCTCTCACCTCTCGTCTCTGGTCTCTCGTCTCTCACCTCTCGTCTCTTGTCTCTCGCCTCTCGTCTCTTGTCTCTCGTCTCTCGCCTCTCGTCTCTCGTCTCTCGTCGTCGTCGTCGTCGTCGTCGTCGTCGTCGTCGTCGTCGTCGTCGTCGTCTCTCTATCTCTCTCATACTTTCTACGCGTATCCATGCTTCACCCTGTTTCAATCGCACGCAATATGGGACACTTCCTGGAACTGTGTCCGCCACCGAAAGCGAGCGAACTGAGGGAGGAGGACGAGGATGACGACGCGAATGACGATGCCGATGATGATGATGATGATGATGATGATGATGATGATGATGATGATGATGATGATGATGATGATGATGATGATGATGATGATGATGATGATGATGATGCGTTGATGACGATGCTGACGACGATGATGCTGATGATGATGGTGATTCTGATGATGAGGATGAGGATGTGATGGTGATGATGCTGATGACGACGATGATGCTGCTGATGCCGATGCTGACGACGACGATGTTGTTGATGATGATGATGCTGACGATTGTGTTGATGATGATGAGACTGATGGTGATGCGGCTGATGATGACGATGATGGTAAGGTTGATGATGACGATGATGAGGCTGATGAGAATTGTCATGATGATGCTGCTGCTGATGATAATGGCGACGACGATGATGATAAGGTTGGTGATGACGACGGTGACGCTGATGATGATGATGATGATGATGCTGATGATGCCGATGATGATGATGATGATGAATCTGACGATGATGAGGATGGTCATGATGATGCTGCTGATGATGATGATGATGACATTGATCATGATGCTGCTGCTGCTGCTGATGATGATGATGATGATGATGAGGATGAGGATGATGATGATGATGATGATGACGATGACGTTGATGATGATTCTGATGATTATGATGATGATGATGATGATGATGATGATGATGATGATGATGCTGATGATGATGATGATGATGATGATGAGGATGTGATGATGATGCTGAGAATGCCTATGCTGATGATGACGATGCTGATGCTGCTGCTGATGATGAGGAGGAGGAGGAGGAGGATAATAGGGGACAGTAGGGGGGTAAGTCGAGGATGGCTATGATGATGCTGACGGTGACGCTGCCGACGACTATAGTGATGGTGTTGATGATGTTAATGCTGAGGCTGATGCTGATGCTGATGCTGATTCTGCTTGTGATGCTGCTGCAGATGATGATGCTGATGACGTTGATGACGAGACGATGACGATGACGTCTGCGACGACGATGACGACGACGATGATGATGATGATGGTGATGATGATGATGATGATGACGATGATGATGATGACGATGATGATGATGATGATGATGATGATGATGATGATTCTGATTCTGATTATGATTCTGATTATGATGATGGTGATGAAGACGATCATGATGATGATGATGATGATGATGATGATGACGATGACGATGATGGTGACTATGATGATGATGATGATGATGATGATGATGATGATGATGATGATGATGATGATGATGATGATGATGATGATGATGATGAATTTAATCATGATGATGTTGTTGTTATTGTTATTGTTGTGGTTGTGGTGGTTGTTGTTGTTGCTGTTGCTGCTGCTGCTGTTGGTGGTGGTTGTGGTGGTGATGGTGGTGATGGTTGTGGTGGTCTTGGTGGTGGCGGTGGTGGTGGTGGTGGTGGTGGTAAGGAGGAGGAGGAGGAGGAGGAGGAGGAGGAGGCAGGAAGAGTGGGAGTAGGAGGAGGAGGGGGATGCGGAGGATAATGAGGATGAGGACGATAATCAGGAGGAGGGAGGAGGAGGGAGGAGGGAGGAGGATGAGGATGAGGACGAGGAGTGGGGGGGAGGGAGGAGGGGTGTGAAGGATGCCTCTCCTCGCTCGGCGGCGCCGAAGACGACGCGGACGTGGCCCCCCCGCGCGAGGCGGGGCGGGCGAGCTGGCAGCCCAGCTGGGAGGGTTGCGTGCCCCGCCCGCTGCCCGTGCATCCCATGCAGAGCTGCCAGCAGCAGCAGGATCGCGACCGCCCACCCAGCCAGAAGGGACAATGTGACAACTGTGGGTCGGTTTTGCTAAGTTTAGAAAGATATTTGTCAAAACCAGATTTTTCGCACCTGTAAAAGACTATGGGGGCCTCTACGTCTTAATATGAGCTTCGTAGGGGCACCGCGTCGAGTGCAAGTCTGCTTTGGTTTCCCCCCCCATGCGAGAAGATGCTTCGCATGAGTTTCTACGTGTCGTGTAGGGGCGGAGCGTGTTTCTTGATTGCTCGGCGCAGAACGGGCGTTGTGGCCCCCCCTTATAATGTAACGCCCCCCCCCCCTCCCCCGGAGTGCCCCAGGCATTGCCGCCGTGCGCATCGGGATCCGCATAGGCGTCCGCATAAGAATCCGCGTAGCGGAAGCGCTACCATTTTACCTACCCCCCTCGTCGTCGTCGTCGTCGTCGTCGTCGTCGTCGTCGTCGTCGTCGTCGCTCGTCGCTCGTCGCTCGTCGCTCGTCGCTCATCGTCGTCGTGCGCGCGGACGCGGCTGGAGCCTGTTTTTTTATTCCGGGCCGATGGCGGCCGCCATCTGGGGGGGGGAAGGGGGCCGATGACGTCGCGTTTCGCGCTGGCGGCGTCTGGGAATGCCTATGGATGACCGGGGACGGGTAGCAGCAGCCTGTGGGTGGCGATCTGCACCACGGTGCCTGTGTACACCGCAGTGCCTGCGTGCACCACAGGGCCTGTGTACACCACGCCGCCTTTGTACACCAGAGCAGCCGCATGCAACACAACGCCAATGTGTGCCACAGCGCCTGCGTGCACCATGGCGCTTGTGTGCACCACAGCGCCTGCGTACACCACATCGGCCGTGTGCAACGCAGCACCAGTGTACACAGTGCCCGCGTGCTCCACAGCGCCTGTGGACACCACGGTTGCTGTGTGCACCACGGCAACCGTGTGCAACAGAACACCATCGTTGAATTTAGAATTTAAGAAGAATTCTTCTGACAACCTGGGGCGCCTGTGGGCTCCACAGAAAGAAATTGTTGGGTATAGGACTTGGCAAAGAATCTTCTATGGAAAAAGGAGCGCCGCTGGAATCTACGAGTCCTCCCGAGTGCTCCCCGCATCTTCCTATCTCCTCCCATCTGCGACCAAAAGGCTCCCGCATAATTTACGGCCGGACAACCAAGCGTATTGATTCAATCGACAATTCTGCGGTGCAGTCTGAGATGCGTACGTGCGCTGTAGCGCCGACCTGCACGACGGGGGGAAGGGTAAGGGAGGAGGAGGAGGAGGAGGAGTAGGAGGAGGAGGAGGAAGAGGAGGAAGAGGAGGAAGAGGAGGAAGAGGAGGAGGAGGAGGAGGAGGGGGTGGAGGAAGAGGAGGAGGAAAAGGAGGAGGAGAAGGACGAGGAGGTGGAGGATAAGGAGGAGGACAGGAGGAGGAGGATGAGGAGGAGGAGGATGATGATGATGATGATGATGATGATGATGATGATGATGATGATGATGATTGATGATGATGATGATGATGATGATGATGATGATGATGATGATGATGATGATGATGATGGTGGTGGTGGTGGTGGTGGTGGTGG
>CAUYUJ010008795.1:0-38054 GCA_963575745.1 Prorocentrum cordatum | reverse complement strand
GTGGCAGGAGGCGGTGGAAGGGGGGGCGGGTGGGCGGAGCGACGAGCGGCGGGGGGGTGGATCAGTTACACCAGAGAAAACCCCAAACAGTGGATTTCTGACATGTGTCGCAGGTACCTCGATCGGTCCGCATCCCGCCCCAGTCTAGTTCAAATATACATTGTAGTTTGGCATAGTTGTTTAATCATCATCTCTCTACGTAGCACCTCGTGGGGCCATCTTGGGCCAGCATGGGCCAGCTCGGGGCCGTCGTGGGGCCATATTGGGGCCATCGTGGACCAATGTGGGGCCACCTTGGGCCATGTTGATGGGGCCATATTGGGCCATTCCTACTACTAGGGTCATGGCCATGTCCAACTCGGAGTTTGACAACATGGGGCCCACTGGAGCCACATTGGGGCCATCGTGGAAGCGTGTCGGGGCCATCGTGGACACGTCCTCCTCAGGCCATGGCCATGTCTTCTAAGTGTAGGGTTATAGGGCTATTGTACACATATGGAGCTATATGGCTTTAGGGTGATAGGGCTGTGCGGATGTATCAACGGGGCATGTGTCCGCATTCTATCTAGACGCTTCGCGTATCCCCACCAGCCCATCCAGAAACGACGCCCAGGAACATTGACAGAAGAAGGGAAGCAGAGACGCACATAGTAGAGAAACAGAGCAGGCAACAACGATGAATTGGGATATAGTTGTGGCGAAGGTTGAACGTGTTATTGATGGTGTTATTGATCCTGATGGTATTGCTGCTGCTGTTGCTGCTGATAGCGCTGCTGACGTTGCTGATGGTGGCGATGGTTCTCGGATAATGCGCAGGCGGATAAAGGGGCGGGGAGGAGAAGGAGAAGGAGGAGAAGAAGGAGGAGGGGGAAACATGACGAACATACATAAGATCATTTTAGGACGTATATTCTTGGGAGTTGCGTTGGGAACCTCGTGGAGCGTCTGATTGGGGGTATCATGGGTGCCTCGGGGATCGTCGCGAAGCATCTTCGGGGTCTCGTGGAGATCTCATGAATGCATTTCGGAGCCCCCTTGGGATATCGCTTGGGCGGTTTTTGGAGGCCGCGTGGGACGTCGTCGTGGGGGTCTCGCGGCGGTCCTGAGGGACTCGCGGGCGTCTTGGGTGCTTCGGGGAGGCCTCGCGGGGCCGCTTGGGGTCATCGCGGGGGTCTCTTGGGGGCATCGTGGGGCCATAGTAGTGCTGGGGCCATTATCGCGGGGCCGTATGGGCGCATCGGGGGGCCATCGTCTTGGAGGACATCGATCAAGAAAGTGGGGGCCCTAATAATAAGTACGACCCCCCCTCCTCGGCGGGCGCTCCTAAAATTGCATCATGGACCCATATTTGGGCGCTATTGGAGCGCTCTTGGGCACTATTATTGAGCCCATACTACTAGGGCTATTATGGGCCCATCTTGGGGACAGCCTGGGCCATCGCGGAGCCGTCTTGAGGCGCCGGATGGCCATCGGAAGCGAAACGAAAACGAGAAGGCACATACTATCAGTGGTTTACCTTCGGTGTTTGAAGAAGCGTGGCTTCTTGGGGGCATCATTCGTCTTGGGAAGTGGGTTGGCATATTAGTGGAACCATCGTGGGCCGACATTGGGGCCTATTGGAACATCGTCGGCTGCATATTTAGGAATATTGTTATTCGGATATAACAATATTGAGCCATCTTGTAGCCAATCGCGGGCTATCCGGGGCGATATTGGAGCTGTCGCGGGCCTGCTTGGGCGCCCCAACACGTCGCGAATTCCCCTGTCCAGGTCCAGGGGGGGGGGCATGGGGAGGAGCAAACCCTTCCCCGAAGAAGGGGAAGAAGGAGTTGGAAGAGGAAACTCTATAATAAACCACCTACGCCCACAAGGAGGGCTGGTGGGAGTCGTTACCCCCGACGTTCTGGGGTACACTAGAAGATTATACGACCCAAATTATTGCTTCCAGGGGCTGGGGCCGTTTTTTTGCATATCCAAGCGTCCTCAAGGAGCCATCGCGGGGCCAGCTTGGGCCATCTATCTCGGGGCCATCGCGGGGCCACCCCGCCCGCCGCCCACCCACCACACACACGCCTACTACTACTACCACCGCCCACCCACCACCCGCGACGATCCACCCACCCACCACCCACCCACCACCCACCCACCACCCACCCACCACCCACCACCAACCACCCGAATATGATTGGAACTCAAAACGAGGACCTTGGAAATCTCAGCCAGACACCGACATCATCGGCGGGACACGTTCGCCAAATCGTTCAACCTACGCGTGGGCCCCTTCTCCAGCGCAAGCACTGATTCGGGAGGGTCGGCTTTTTTCCTGTCGAAGAAGTGTGAAACAAAAAGCTGGACAGGGAGGCCACCACGGGAGGTCCGGGTTGTTTTTCGACCTGTCCCTTCGTGGCAGCCTGCTCCCGCGCAGCGACTGCCCACAGCATCAGTCAGCGCGGCGAGGCTGAGCGCGGCGCCCACCGCCGCGCCCCTGAACTTGATGCGACAAGATTATGATGTATTCGCCCAGGGCGGCAGGGCGACAGGGGCAGCACAGAAGGAAGGGTGATGATGATGATGATGATGATGATGAGTTCATGCATCGCCAACAACATGACCCAACTTGTTCCCTACCTCCTAGGCTCTGCCTAGAAGATAAAGGGTTATCACTCGCTGGGCTTACCCAGTCCCCGCCTTGCGGTTCTCCCAGTAGTAGTTGCACCCACGTATTCCAGCGTTGCGTATATCATCTTAGCCCAGCTTAATATTGCTTAGCTTAACGTAGTTTCATCATCTTAGCGTCGCGTAGCTGTAGCTTAGCTTACCTTAGCTTAGCATAACATAACCCAGCGTAACATAGCATAGCGCAGCATAGCATACCATAGCATAGCACAGCATAGTAGCATAGCATAGCGCAGCAAAGCATAGCATATCATATCCTAGCATAAGAACAGAGCGCAGCCTAGCGTAGCATAACATCATAGCGCAGCACACCGCAGCATAGCATAGCACAGCACAGCATCCACTACTTTTTTGCTGTTGCTAGTAGAGGCTCCAACTCACTCCTCCTAGGTAGGGTCGCACTGGGACAATTTCAGAACAAGTCAGCGCCTTCCGAACACCAACAGGGAGGGAAAGGGAGGAGGATGACGGGGGGGGAAGGGGGAGGAAGAGAGAAACGGCTCGCCGGGCCCATTCGGCCGCCTTCAGAACGAAGGAGGAGGAGGAGGAGGAGGAGGGCGAGCACAGCTTGCTGACCAAAATCAATTTTTGTTCAATTTGTTTTGGGGGGGGGTGGCGAGAGCCGCGTGCAAAAAAGATAGCGCTCTCGGCAGCGGTGGACGTCCACCGCCGGCGAGGGGGAAATTATTTCTGATTCCGCAGATGGCGAGAGCACATCTTGATTTCACACCCTCCCTCGGCAGCTGCGGTTTTCAAAAAAATTGTTCCCTCGGCAGCGGTGGACGTCCACCACCGGCGAGAGCTCAATGATTTTCACAACGACATCTCGGCAGAGCCAACCTCAGATTTTGTCAGGATCAGGATTTCCGAAAAAGAAAATTGAAACGGGGCGGAGGGCGATGAAAATAGGGAAGCCACGCTGCAAGGTTGCATGGCCAATCGATGGGGCATGGCTTCGGACCCCGCCGCCCCCCCCGTGGAAAGGATCGATGGGCCCCAAGTGGGGCGATGTCATGATGGTGATGATGATGATGATGAACCATCGTTGCCCCGCCCCAGCATGGTGGCCCTGCTGTCTTCGCAATAACATGTTGTTAGAAGAAACCTAGAAGCGGGGGAGGGGGGGGGTGATGATGGGGAGGGGGAGGAGGCGGAGGATAAGGAGGAGAAGAAGAAGAAGGAGGGTCAGGTATCATTATCACAACAACCCTGCACGTTGCTGCGCCACGGCATATCATAGCAGCGCAATCCTGAGAACAGCAGCAGCACTGAGCACCGTGCTAATCATCACACCAGCCTCCTGGGCGTAGGTGTTGTTTGTTTGGGGAGTTGCCTCTTCCAACCTCATTTTTCCCCGTCGGGGGGGGGGGGGGGTATTATTTAACCCCCCCCTACATCTGCCCCTCCTGGACCTGGACGACGGGTTTTGCGACGCGTTGGAGTGTCCAAAAAGAGGGCCCAAGACGGCTCCAAGAGCGCCTTGCAGAGCCCAAGATGAGCTACAAGATGGCCCAAGCTGATGCTAGCATACTGTTATTCCTCATCATCATGATGCATCCGAAGATGCCCCAAGCGGCACCAAGGCCGCCCCAAGAAGAAGACGGCTCCAAGAGGCCAAAGAGCTTCACAAGGAGGCGCCCAAGAAGAAGCCAACATCTTTCAAACACCTTAGAAGGGAAACCACTGATGTGCGCCGTCTCGTCTGTTCGTTTCCGATGGCCATCCGAGGCCTCCAGATGGCTCCACGCGGGCCCAAGAAGAGGGCCCCGATGGGGCGCCCAAGAAAAAAACCCCAGGACGACGGCCGCAAGAGCGCCCAACAAGAGCGCTCCAGGAGCGCCCCAAGAAGAGGGGTCTAGGATCTAGGACGCGAGTTTAGGAACGCCCGAGGGGGGGCCGCGACAATAATTAAGGAACCACCCTTTTTTTGATCGCTGTCACACGAGAAGATGGCCCCACGAGGCGCCCAGGAGGCCCCCAGAAGAAGAGGCCACAAGATGGCGCCGAGATAGCCCCAGATGGCCCCTAATAAAAATAATAAGGGCCCCCCAATATACCCCTAAGAGGACCCCCACCGGCCCCGAGAGGCCCCCCTGGGGCACCCAAGGCGCCCAAGAGCCCCTCAGGACCGCGAAAAGACCTCCAAGACGTCCCAAGAGGCCACCAACAAAGCGCCCAAGAGATATCACACGGGGCTCCGAGAGGCATTCAGGAGATCTCCAAGAGACCCCGAAAAAGCTTCAAGGTGATCCCCGAGGCGCCCAAGAGCTCCCCCAGACGCTCCAGGAGGTTTCCAAAACAACTCACAAGAAACATCATAAGAGGATCTTATGCTCGTCACGTTTCTTCCTACTTCTTACCATTGGGTATGTTCTCCTCCTCCTTCTCCCCCCCCCCATTATTATTATTATTACCCGCCTACGCATCATCGGAGAACCAGCAGCAACAGCACTGGCAGCAGCAACGGCAGCAGCAGCAGCAGCAGTACCAGCAGGTGCAAGAAGAGCACCAGCAGTAACACTTGCAACCTTCGCCACAAAAGATCTCCCAACTCACCGGAGTTGCCCGCTCTGGTTTATGTGCGTCTCTTCTTCCCTTCTTCCGTCAGCGTTCCTGGGCGTCGTTTCTGGATTGGTTGGTGAGGATGATACGCGAAGCGTCTAATTTTTTCAAAGCAGCGAAGCAGCATCACCTGCTGCAGCCTCTAATCATCAATTAACGGGGTTCCTCAACGTCGCAGCGAAGAAACCCATCGCCTTGAACATATGAGTCAAGATCCGCGCCGTCGCCTTCACGTCCATCGAATTTCCGACCATCATTCTCATCTGGCGATCTGACACGCGCTCCGGCCTGACGAGGCGCGCTGTGCCCCGCTCGATGCCCTGGAGCTTCATCATCTCGTTCAAATTGAGATACCTACTGCGGGAAAACAACCAGTAAGAATTCCCTCCTGCGTGTTGGCGGGTTAGGCATGGGCACGCGTTCTTCATCAGGTTCACCCTCCGAGTGAGGCCCATCATGAGGTCGCCAACGTAGTTTCCTCTCTTCAACTTGCTCGCTGCGTTCGGGCCGCCGATCTTCTCCAGGCACTTCGTGTAGTTGGCGAGGGCGGTCCTGGATTCCGGGAGGGCGGTGCCTTTGTTGTCGGCATCGAGGTACTTGTCCAGGGGATCCACGGCGAGGGCGTCGGCGGGCCACGCGAAGCAGCCGAACTGCTCCTCCAGCGATTTCCATATGCCGACTATGAAAAGCCGGCGCCGGGAGTGGGGAAGGCCAGATGTAGTCTGGGAGTCTAGAACCTTGTAGCACAAGTTGTAGCCCTTGGACCCTTTGCCCTTGATCTCCTGGAGGGCGGACAAGATCTTGTGGAATGTGTGCGCGTGGCTGGCGAGCAGCCCTTCGACGTTCTCTAACAAAAACCCTTTGGGCAACAGCGCCTTGATCCCAGCCACCACGTACTCGGCAATGGAACGATGATCGTCTGCACCCAAACCATAGCCTTCCATCGAGAAGGGCTGGCACGGGAAACCTGCCGTCAACAAGAAGAGCTGGTCATCAGCGGTGATGGCCTTAGCGAGCTGCTGCATGTTGATGCCCTTGATGTCGCCGAAGACGTTGCCGCGGCGAAGGCCACGGTGGTTCTTCTCGAGAAACAGGCGGCATAATCCGTCAACATCACATGCGAATGCGTTCTCGAACTGCGGCGCGATCCTCAAGGACTCCAGCGCCAACCATGGGGCGTCGTAGCCCGAGCAGAAACTCCCGACCAGATACTTGCCATTGCTGCCCAACGCAACCTGAATGAAGGGAGGCGCAGCACAACAACGGGGCGCGGCTGCAAAAACAACCCAGTCATCTCAACAATCGTTTACGTGGGCGGCGCCAAAATGGCGGAGGCGGAGGAGGCACTCGGATGTCACTACAAAGGGGGCACGCAAGTAACATCTTTTCGGGGCGTGAGGTTGGGCATCGTTTGCACGCCCTCCTATCATTTCCCCGTCTCCTCCTCCTTGCACTTTGGCACGCGCCCGCAATGATTCAAATGAAGAGACGTTTGAAATTCTCAACGCTTCGCGTATCCCCACCAGCCCATCCAGAAACGATCAGCAGGGGGGCCGGTGAATCAGGGGCGGCAGAACGCATGCAGTCGCACAGCCGTCTTCGAGAACACAATCATCACACATAGCTTCCCGCATTGAAGTTGAAGGTGGCAACCTGTGCAAATTACGATGGTGCTTCGATGAGAGGTGAGGGGTATTATTTCGATGACTCGCAATGGCTGTTGCACTGATTCCCTACCTAGGCTCTGCCTAGACGGGTTCTTACCCTGTGTGCTCAAGGGGCTGGGCAGTGCTCCCCGCCCTGGGTGCTTCCCCCAGGGCCCGCCCCGCGGTTCCCCCAGTTGCGCCCCCTGGGCTTACCCAGCTTAGCTTGGCTAAGCTTAGATTAGTTAAGAATAGCTTAGCTTGGCTTAGATTAGCTTAGCTCCGCTTAGCTTATCTCATTTTAGCTTAGTTTAGCTTTGCCTAGCCTAGCCTAGTTTAGCTTAGCTTAGCTTAGCATAGCTTGGCGTACCTTGACTTATCTCACCTTAGCTTAGCTTAGCTTTGCTTAGCTTAACTTAGCATAACTTAGCTTACCTTAGCTTAGCGCAGCATAGCGCAGCTGCTAAGCATTAGCACAGCATAACATAACATAGCATTGCCACGCATATCATAGCATAACTTGCATAGCATAGCATAGCGCATCATAGTATAGCATAGCGAAGCATATCATATCATACCATAGCATAGCAGTGGTTAGCATAGCACAGCGCAGCATATCATGGCATAAATCAGCAAATCATATCATATCATAGCGCAACATGGCATAGTATAGCATAGCATTGCATGGCATAGCATAACGCAGTACATCATAGCAAAAACCAACATCAATGCGAACTTGTAGATGTACATGTAGATGTAGGTGTAGATGTGGTTGTGGATGTAGGTGTAGATGTAGATGTGGATGTAGATGTGGATGTAGGTGTATATGTAGGTGCTCATGTAGATGTAGATGCGAGTTTCGCTGTTGATGTTGGTGTAGCTGTAGATTCAGGTGTGTATGTAAATGAAGCTGTCGGTGTAGATGTAGATGCTGCTTTCCTAAATGCTCCAACTCCTAGGTAGGGTCACACAGGGATATTTTGAATATTAAACTCGCGTGTGTTCCGAAACTTGGAGACATCTTGGGGCCCTCTTGGGATTATCTTGGGCCCCTCTCGGGGCATCTTGGGGCTCTTTCTTGGGGCTATCATGAGGTCCTCTTAGGGCCTTTGTGGGGGCGCTCGTGGGGTCCCATTGGGGCATTATTGGAGCCCTCTTGGGGCTCTTTTGGAAGGTCGCGGGGCCATCTTGGGGCTCTTTGGGGGAGTTCTGGGAGGCCTCGCGGGGCCGTCTTGGTCCTCATGGCTACAAAAGAAGAACAGGGGGGGGCGGGCAATTCTTGCCCACCCCCTCCCCTCCCCATTCGGAAGCTCAAGCATGCAGTCTTGGGACCATCTTTTTGGCCCGTTCTCGGAGCGCTCTTGCTTGGGCGCTCCTCTTGGGGCCGTCTTGGGGATCTCTTGGGCCCCTCGCGGGGCTGCATTGTGCCATCTTGGGGCCATCTTCTCGAGGCCTCAAGAGCCCGTCGGATGCGAAAAAGCGATAAGCCAAAACACATAGATGTCCCTTCGGTATTTGAAAGATGTTGGCTTCTTCTTCTTCTTAGGTGGGTCGTTGGAGGCCTCGGGGGGCACTTGAAACCGTCTTGGGGCCGTCTTGAGGCCTCTTGGACGCGTGTCTGAAGCTATATTGACCCGTCTACCGCTATCTTGGGCCATCGTGGAGGCCATATTGCGCTCTCGGAGGCCCTCTTGGAGCCATCTTGGGCCATCTTGGACGCTGCTATGGGCCCGCCTCCCCCCCCCCCCCGTCCAAGCGCAGGGGGGGGGGCAAACCTCCCGAGCAGGGAAAGGCAGGAGGTTGGAAAGGGAAGCGCCCTAGTAGACCACCCGCGCCCAGAGGGCTGGTGTGATATCAGCACCCTCCTCCTCCTCATCCTCCTCCCCCTCCTCATCCCTTCCCTCTCCCCGCGACCTCCCGGGCCGCCCTGATCATCTTCCAGCCCCGCGACCTTCCCAGCTCTCCTCCTCCTCCCCCCCCTCCTCGCCATCCCCCCTCATCATCATCCTCATCCTTCTTATCTTTCTCCTTCTCCTGCCCATCATCTTCCTCCTGCCCGGCGGGCCCCCCCTGACTTTGGACCCCAAGTTGGGCGGCGCGATTGGAGAGGAGGCGGTTCGACCAGCCCGCGGCCTGGCCGACAGCTCCGCACACAGCGATGGGGTCCGGGACCGGGATTGGATGGCGCCGACTCGTTGTTGGCGTCGAGGCTGGTCGCTTTTTGGTGATCAATCTGGCTGCGGCGGCGGGCTTCTTATTCGTCATCAGCATCGCCCGCGGCCGGCCGTTGGGGCGTCGTCGTCGGGGCTCCTCAACAGCATCGGAACCCCAATCTGCGTCCATCACCGGTTGTTGTTGCTGGGGGCAGCCAGCAGCAGTAGTAGTAGTAGTAGTAGTTGGCGCCCCGCGACAAAAAAAAACCTTGGACGGGCTAGGAAATGGCGCGGGCGGGGGCGAGGATGATGATGGGGAGAAGGCGACCCTCATTGTAACAGTTGGTGATAGGGCCCCTTTCAGCGCAAGCACTGGCTGGGATACCACGCGGCGTTGAGGCCCCATCGGCGCAAGAGGAAGGGCCCCCTCAGCTCAAACGTTGATTGGACTCCATGCAGTCTTCTTTTCTCCTCAGCATGCAGCAAGCGGGCTCTGTGTTTTTGTGTGTATGTAGCGTTAGATGCATGTGTGGGATTTGCCCCTGGCCCTGGGAATGTATAGCGCTATTCAAGATGATGAAGAACTCGTCCGCCGGGGCCCCGATCTTCCCCCAGTCCGCTCCGAGAGGGCCTCAACAAGAGGGCTCCAAGGGGGCTCCAAGACGTTCTGCTGGGATGTGATGCGCGACGTTTGTTGCTGCAGCGTGCTGTTATCTCTGCGTGGTACGTGTTGTTGTTGGCGGTGCGTGCTATGCGATTTTTGTTGGCGGTGTGTCATGTGTGGTTCGTGATGCGCCAGTTCCGTGAGCACGTGGTTGTTGTTGTTGTTGATGTGTATTGTGTGACTTACTTGTGTTGCTGGTGTGCGCCGTGTGATTTGATTTGTCGGTGTGTGTTGAGCGTGCTTTAGGGATGTTGTAGGGGCCGGGCTTCAATGGTGTTTTAGGGGCCAGGCTTTAGAGATGTTGTCGGGGCCAGGCCGTAGTGATGTTGTTTTAGGGGCCTGGCTTCAGAGATGTTTTGCAAGCTGGGCTTCAGGGGCGTTGTCGGAGGGGCCGGGCTTTGGGATGTTTTAGGGGCTGGGCTTTAAGAATGTTCCAGGGGTGGGTGTTCTGCGGTTTGTGCGAGGTGCGCGATATAGGACGAGCGAGGAGAGAATGGGGGTTCAACGATGTTAACGAGGACGATCATAAGGAGGATGACGCCGAGAATGTTGAAGAGGAAGAGGAGGACATGTTGTTGACGAGGCAGCAACAACGCGTCAGACCGCATGGGGTTGTTGAGCCAGAGACATTGGCATGCAGTAAAACGGCCCCTTGAGGAAACGTTTCCTGGACCCCAGAGGGGAGACTTATCGATGCCGTTCACCGCGCCCCCCTTATCTCCGATCCCCGGGCCTCCGAGGATAGTGCAAGGGCTCCCCTAGTTCAATAGCGCGCCACCCTCTCTCCGCTCGGACCATGTCTGCAAGCGCCGATTGGGGGGCAATGCGTGCGAGCGCACCATGTCTGCGCACGCCTGTCTGCTAGGATCCCCATCTTCAGCGCAAGCGCCGGGGGCTTCGGAGGAGGAGGGCTTCGGAGGAGGGCGGGGGAGGAGGGCTTCGGAGGAGCTTGGAGGACAATGTTGGTAATGTTTTGTGTCTACGCTTGATTCCATTGTTGACACTGTGTTGTGTTCAACGTCTTGCGATGGGCGTTGCGGGCAGCGCTGTCAAAACATTGGGAACTCAGGCACTATACGTCACAGCCCCATGATCTCATAGGCAGGCCCCTCTAGCATTATCTGAGCGCGGCGAATGCATCACCAGAAGAAGGAACTTGCATACGCAGCGTCGCACGCGCTGCTAGCTCAACTAAGATCGAGGAGATACAAGCAAGCTTCACGGGTCTTACTCGCTCGCCGTGCTCTCCTCAGCAGTGCGTGCGTGTGCGTTGCCAGACTTGGCCCACAAATCACGAGCTCAAAAAACATAATAATGGCCACCGCCTCGCTCAAGCAAGCGGAGGCGGCCACCATCCAGAGCGCGATGCTCAGGCGAACATCCTCGGTCGGCGGCGCGCACATGGTTCTTCTTAGCAGCCCTCCGAAGGCTTCTTAGAAACTCCGAAAGCTTGTAAAAAAAACGCTTTTCAGAAACCCTCTTCCCCCCCAGCCCCTACCTGGGCGCCGCCGACCTACGCGCCGCCAGCAGCGCAAGCCAACCTACGAGCCGACACCGTCGGCAGAATGCGAGTCGCAATCTTCAGCATCCTCCTCATCATCGCCTCCACCACCGCCGCCGGCAGTGAGCTCCTCGATGCGCTTCAGCAGGTCCGCCTTCGACTGGCCTGAGCCGCCGCCGCGGCCACCGCCGCGGCCTCCTCCTCCACCGCCGCTGCCGACGGCATCATCATCTCCACCACCGTCTGCTGCACCACTCCCCGCGCCGCGACCGCCGCGCCCGCGGCCGCGGCCGCCGCGGCCGCCGCGGCCGCCGCGGCCGCCACAGCCGCCCCCGGCGGAGCCGCTACCGCTGCCCTTGTTGTCGTCGCCTCCCAGCGGCTGATGATCCTCGTCCTCGTGCTCCTTGACGATGGCCGCCAGCTCGGGCTCGTAGAGCCCGCTCCCTTCCGTGATGAAAGCTTTCCACACCTGCTTCGTGAGCCACATGATCCCGTGCTTGATGTGCGTCTCTGCGAGCGCAATCCCAAAGTACGGTTTCCTCACCCTCAAGCACGCGAGCGCGTCGTTGAAGGGCCCGCTCGCGAGACTGATCACTGAGACCAGGTCGTAGGAGTGGCGCCACTCTTGATCGCACTCCAACGGCATCGCGTGGAAGAAAACAGCCTCCAAGTCGGTGAGGGACCTCGCCTTGTCCTTGCACTTGTTGCTGCCTGCCTCGTCATCGGGGCCCGCGCCGCCGACGAGAATCTTCCCGTTCTTGCCGATCCGACGCCCCGCCGTCGAGGCGAAATCTATCTTTCTATCTAGAGACATTGGGCGAGGAGGAGGATGAGGAGGTGGGGGATAGGGGGGGGGGAGGAGGAGGAGGAGAGGGGGGAGGAGGAGAACGAAGAGCGGCGAGGTGCAAGGGAAGGAGAAGGAGGGCGAGGGGTGGAGGATAGGGAGAAGGAGGGGGAGGAGGACCAAGTCGGTTTCTCTTTTTCCCAAACGGGTTCTAATTATCCCAGTGCGACCCTACCTAGGAGGTGGAACACCTAGGGAAGCAACATCTACATCTACACATACATCTACACCAACATCAACAGCGATAATCACATCCACATCTACATCCACATCTACATCTACACCTACACCTACATCTACACCTACATATACATCTACATCTACACCTACATCCACATCTACACCCTATATATACGTCTACATTTACACGTTCACAGTTGGTTTGCTTGTGATGTGCATGATATGCTATGTTATGCTTTGCCATGATAGGATATGCTTGGCTATGCTAGGATATACCACGCTGCGCTTTGCTGCGCTAAGCTAAGCAAAGCTAAACTAAGGTAAGCTAACCTATGAGTCGCTATGCTATGCTATGACATGTTATGATATGATATGAGATGCTGCGCTGTGATATGTTATGCTGCGCTATGCTATGCAATGCTATGAAGTGATGTGCTGTGCTATGATATGCTGTGCTGTGCTATGCTACGCAATGCTATGTTATGCTATGCTATGTTATGATGCGCGATGCTATGCTATGCTACGATATGTTATGCTGAGCTGTGCTATGTTATGCTATGATATGCTATGCGATGCTGCGCTATGCTATACTGTGCTAATGATGCGCTGCGCTATGCTGCGCTAAGCTAGGCTAAGGTAAGCTAAACTATGCTAAGCTAGGGCTAAAGCTAAGCCAAGCAAGGCTAGGCTAATCGAACCCCACGACGACGATAATCAAGCACCCTCCCCGTCAAATGTAAGAGTTGATTATCGTCGGCCTAGTAGGGTTTCAAATCTAGGCGGGGGGGCGTGGAGGCCGAACTTTATTATCACTGGGGAAGTCCGCCATCGAGGTTACTTCCTTCTTATGTTGAGATAACAGCACCAAGCGAAACGAACGCGTTTTTTTCCAGGATGTCCCAAGCGAAACCAATAATTTTGGGAGGCGGCCTCAAACGAAACGATCAATGTTTCAAGGATGTCTCAAGCGGAACCTGCAATTATTTGAGGATGTCGCAAGCGAAGCGAAAAACTTGTCGAGGGTGCCTCAATCGAAACAAGCATATACTCGAGGATGTCTCTCTCTCTCTCTCTTTCTCCTCCTCACCGTGGCACCTGAACTTGTTTATCACTGCGCTGTATTATCCAAGGAAACCGAGGCGGATGAGCTCGCGAGCAGATGAAATTTCTGATTTCCAGTAAGCGTTTACAAATTGAATATAAGAAGTTTTGAACTTTGGATTTTTCCTTCCCCTCTGCGTGTCCTATTCTTCCTGATCGTCATATTCCTCTTCTTCCCCCTCTTCTCTCTCTCCCTATCTCTCTTCTACTATTTCTGACCCCCCCCCCCCCTGCCCCCCTGAACTTGTTTACCGCTGGGGGTGATTAGCTTGGGGAAACGAGGCGCGTGAGCTACCTACGCGAGCAGATGAAAATGCTAATTTCAATTCACCGTTTACAAATCAAATCTAATAAGTCGTAAAGTTTCGATGTTTGGTATCTCATTATCCTCTCCTCCTCTTGCCCTTTCTCCTCCTCCTCCTCCTCTTCTTCCTCTACCTCCTCTACTCCTCTTCTATATCTCTCCATTTATCTCTCTATCTTTCTTCTCCTCCCCCTGCCCCCTCTGAACTTCTATCGCTGTGGTTGATTATCCTGGGAAAACGAAGCAAACGATGAGGCATCTCTATAGAAACCAATGGGAATCTCTATAGGAACCAATAATAGGAATCTTCGGGGACCTGTAAGAATTACAGGAATGCGCTCAAAATTCTATAGGAAACCATTTCAATGTTTTTGTAATTTTCAAATATAGAAGCGAAGCTCAGAGAGCGCAGCCGCGCGCGCGGCGGCGCCCCACTGAGCTTCACTTCTATGTTATTCACCATTACTAAATCGACATTCAAGATTCCAAAAACGAGATTGAATATTTATGAAGCCCTTTCAGGAGGCTGAAGGAACGCGGCGGCTTTTCGTATCTTTTATAATACAGAGTTGAAGCTCGGAGGCGCGCGCGCGCGGGTGACCCGGTCACCGCGCACGCGCGCTTCTTAGCTTCAGTTCTTGATAATAAAAAATATAAAAACCCGACAAGTTCCTTCGCCCTCCTTAAAGGGCACCAGAATTTTTCGATTTCGTTTTTGGAATTATATGTTGGTTTATTAGTAGCGAATAATATAGAATCGGAGCTCAGAGGCGCGCGCGCGCGCGCCTCCGAGCTTCAGTTCCGTATTATAAAAATATTAAAAGCTGACGCGTTCCTTCGGCCTCTTTAAAGGCGCCCCATAATTTTCCAACTTCGCTTTTGTAATTAAATTTCGATTTATTAATGGTGAATAAAATAGAGGTGAAGCTAAGAGGCGCGCGCGCACCTCCGAGCTTCAGTTCTGTATCATAGAAATATCGAAAGCCGGCGCGTTCCTTCAGCCTCCTTAAAAAAGGGCTCGAGCAATTTCCAATTTTGTTTTTGAAGGTGTTTCAGAGAGGACCAAAAGCTAAGGATGTCTCAAGATATCCTCGGCTTTGGCCCCTCTGTTCACATAATTATCATGATATGATGGCCCCTGGCCGGCAACTTGTATTATCGCTCCATGGCGCCCAACTATTCTATTACCCCTGGAGGTTTATTCTCTATAAAAGTTCGAGGTTAAGCTATGCTGCTAAGCTAAGTCTAGCGAAGCTAAGCTTAGCTAAGCTAGGCTAGGCTAGGCTAGGCTAGGTAGGCGGGGGGCCCTGGGGGAACCGCGGGGCGGGTGCCGGGGGAACCGCCCGGGGCGATTTCCACTGCCCGGCCCTTTAAGCATACAGGGTAAGAACCCTTCTAGGCAGAGCCTAGGTGGGGAAATATCAAAGACGACAGAAAAAACTGCACACCGCGTCCAGGAGGAGGCGGATGGACGAGCATAGCAATGGGAGATACATTTCAATAGTAATACCTATGCGACCACCCTCCTTCGGGTGATAAGGAGGTTCGGGGGGGGGACCAACGTCTCACTCGATCGCTCTCACTATTGATCTCACTATCAATCTCACTGTCGGTCTCGTTCGATCGATCTCACTCGGTAGATCTCACAATCGATATAACTCTATCGATTTCAATCGATCGATCTCACAATCGATCTGACTATCGATCTGACAATCGAAATCACAGACGATCTCACGTGGATCTCACAGACGATTTCATATTCGGTTTATCGATATCACAATCGATATCACAATCAACGTCGTCATCATCATCAGTATCATCGTTATCAACGTCATCAACATCATCATCAGCATCATCAGGAAACCATCATCATCATCACTTCACCATCATGATCATGTATATGAATGAACAGAATCATCAGCATCATCATCATCATCGGGACATCATCATCACAATCCGCATCATTAGCAACACCATCATCATCAACATCATCACCATCGGAACATTATCATCATCATCGTCACCATCATCATCAACAACATTATCATCAACCACATCATCGGGACACCATCACCATCATCAACATCATCATCATTGGGCCACCATCATCAAAATCATCATCATCCCCTCATCATCATCACAGGGACACCATCGTCGTCATCATCACCATTAGTATCATCATCATCATCATCGCGACACCATCATTCTTATCACAATCATCATCAGCAGCATCATCAACCACACCCTCATCATCATCACCATCATCAGGACACCATCATCCTCATCACCATCATCATATGATCTCCATCGACATCATCAGGATCATCAGCATCATCATCATCGGGACACCATCATCACCATCAGCAACATCATCATCCTCAACATCATCATACTCATTATGGGGGCGCCATCATCATCACCGCGATCCCAGTCGCCATCATCAATATCGCCAACATCATCATCATTAGCATTATCATCATGATCTGGACACCATCATCATCACCACCATCATCACCATCATCATCATCATCACCATCATCATCGTCATCGTCAAAATCATCATCATCACCATCACCATCATCATCATCATCATCATCATCATCATCATCATCGGGAAACGGACGGGGCACCAGCGGGACACCAGCGGGACACCGCGCGCCACCGGCCCCCGAGCGGGACACCGGCGCGACACCGCGGGGCACCGGTTGCCGGAAGGGAGACTTTCGGCCCGGCCGCGCCTCAGCTACAGGAGATTTATTTCTCGCCCGCCCACGCAGCTTCTTCTTCGCCTCGCCCGCGCGCACGGCGCGCACGACAACGAAACCGCAATCGATTTCCCGGCAGTAGGAGGGGGGCTCGCCGTTCCACTTCGAACTCACCCCCTCACCTCCGACCCATCCTCCGTCGCAATTTTGGCTCGAGCTATAGGTGGCCCCCACCCTCCACGGTAACAACTCCAGTGGGGGGATAAATGCGGAAGATCAAGCAAAGCTTCGTGAAAAATCTCACGCTTGATCTTGACCTGCTCCTGCCAGACGTGATCGCTGGTCCACGAGGGGGCGACGATCGGGCCGACTAGATTCCCTCGGTTGCCCCCAGGGTAGTGCAGCCTCTTGTGGTCCGACAAATCCAACGCGTGCTTCGACACGACATAAACTTTCTCTACCTGGTTCACTGTCGAATGCCCCCGGCGGACGTCCAGACGAGCATCGAGGGACTCCATGTCGAAATGCAGATACACTTGGCGAATTTGCTTTACCATCTGCGCACCCTCCGAGTCCACGAAGCCGCCCAGCAAGGTCGTCTTGTTACCTGGGGCTCGCCCTCTGATGGCCCTCCTCCTCCCCTTCTCCTCCTCCTCGTCTTTTTTTTTCTCGTTCTCCTCCTTCTTCTCCTCCTCCTCCTTCTCTCCTCCTCCTTCTCCGCCTCCTCCTCCTCCTCTTTCTCCTCCTCCTCGGCCCAGCCCCGCCCGCCCGCATTCGTTCGACCCTGCTGACCCTCGCGGCCGGCGTCGAAGATGAAGTACAAGTCCCGATCACCCATCTGGAAATCGGTGGCCCTCAACGCCAGCGACAACAACTTCCTCAGGTGTTCGCCGTTTCCCCGTAGCGAAGGAGGGCGCGCGTGCGGTTTCGAGCTGGACTCCCCGCAGTGGTTCGGGTTGTAGAAGAAGCCGCGATAGTTCCTCTTGTCCTTGGAGCCGGTGGTCCTGTAGGCGGCGCTGTCCTTGAAGCGCTGGATGATGACGTCATCGGGCTCCACTTCCGAGACCAACTCCACGTGCGTGTGAACCAGCGTGGACGCCTTCGCCTGGAAGTAGGAGACGCGCTTGGCCTTGGCCTCATCAGCCTCGGTCTTCTTGACGAGCTTCTTGATCTCCGGCATCTCTTCCAACGTCAGGCATGGTTCCTCGTCCTCGGGATCGTCGCTGACCTCCTTCTGATGATCTTCTGCCGCCTTCCGGGTGCGCTCCTCCGTGCCGAGCATCTCGTTGATTGTGCTCGCCGCCTCGGCCAGGTCGCCCTGCTCCATGCACGACTTGGGGTCGCACCGCTTGAGGGCGGCAGACTTGATGCCCCTGTCGAACTCGTACCCGAAGATGGCGCCCTTGAAGAAAAGGGCAGGGCTTCAAAAGCGCGCCAGCACCCCCCAGAACCACCCGCCAAGAAACCGAGGGGGCCCGGGCGGATTCGAGAGGCACAGACATCGCCGTTGAGCCCCGCCACCTCGATCAGCTCGAACGTCTTCTCCGCGGCCTGGCTCCACCCAGCTCGCCGCGCGAAAGAGGGCTTCTTCATGTTCGGATTGTAGGCGTACCCCGCCTTCGAGCGGAAGTGCGCAATGCTCTTGCAGGTGTCCCGGATGGCGGCCTTGGCGTTGGAGTCGAGGGCAATCCCGTCGAGCCACTCGCCGACCATGTAGCTCAGGAGCCATTGCTTGTAGACGAGAAGGTCGATCAAGCCCTTGCCGCCGGAACTGCTCCCCGCTGACTTGCCCTCGAGGGCGCGGGTGCCCATGTCCTCGATGTTGATGCCCCCGCTGTTGTAGAGGTCCAAGAGTAGTTCCACGGCCCACTCGATGCGCTCCGCGGTGACAGCCGTGTGCAAGAATGCGTTGAACTGGCCAATCTTCTTGAAGGGGTTCGGCAGCTGCGACTCCTGGGCAGCCAGAATCAATGTCTTCACCCTCGGGACGGAGAGCATCCTGTCGTACACGTTCAGAGCGTTCTTGACGAACTCGTTGCTGGTAGGGTTCTCCTCGGATCAACAATGGCGCCCCACACGCAAAGACGCCTAAATCAAACTTAAATCCAAACAACCGAACCTAAATCCAAACGTCAAATTATCCCAGTGCGACCCTACCTAGGAGTGGGAGCCTCGAGCAGCAGCAATAATAGTGGATGCTGCGCTGCGCTATGCTATGCTATGCTATGCTGCGCTATGCTATGCTACGCTTGGCTGCGCTATGTTATGCTATGCTATGCTGTGATATGCTATACTATGTTATGCGGCGCTATGATATGCTGTGTTATGCTGCGCTATGCGATGCTATGAGAGGTTATGCTTTGCTGTGCTGCGCTATGCTATGCTATGCTGGGCTATGCTATGACCTGCTGAGCTAAGCTAAGCTAAGCTACAGCTGCGCGAAGCTAAGAAGATGAAGCTAAGCTAAGCTAAGCTAAGCTACGATGAGATACGCAAAGCTAAGGGCTAAGGTAAGAGGGCGCAACTGGGGGGGCCGCGGGGCGGGGGCCGGGGGGGCCGCCCGGGGCAAAGCCAACTGCCTGACCCACTTAAGCCCAGCGAGTAAGAACCCTCTAGGCAGAGCCTACTAGGTAGGGAATCAAACCTAAATCCAAACATAAAGCTCGAGCGTACTTGCTAAAGCAACCATTGTTGATCCGATGTTGTATCCTCTGAGTCGCCGCTGAAGGTCACCTTCGACGCCTTGTAGGCGTCGGCAACCTGGGCCGGCGTCATCCCTCCACCCTTGCGGCTGCGGAACGAGACGATGTCGTAGATCTTCTGCACCAGCGTGTAGCTCATGCCCATGTAAGCTGCGTGGGTGTCCTGGCGGCACTGGAGATTGACGAAGTGAGCGTCGTCAGTGTTCTCAATCACCCTGAAGACGAAGGTCGCAGTGAGAAAAACTTTCCGCCACTCCTCCATCACTTCATCGCCCTTGCCAGCCTTCCAATCGCGATGGGCTGCCCGAATGCACGCGTGGAGGGGCTCAGGCGGCGACGCCCGCATGAGCCGGCCTTTCGTGGCAGATGGGAGTTCGGCGCCGTTCTTCAAAGCAATGACGAAATCCTGCTTGCAAGGCGTCGGGGAGCTGAAGAAGTGGTCCTGTAGCTTTGTGATCCCCTTATCGCTGAGCGGGACGTCGTGGCCTGGGCCAGCCTCCTCTTCCATGCGCATCCATAGCAAGTTGCACCCGCACTTGTACTCGAGCTTGGAGATGTCCTGATTGTCATCCTGGTTGGTGAACGCAGCCCTGAAACGAGCATCGGAGTACGGCTCCTCGCGACCGCCCTGGCCGATGGGGAGGGCCTTTTCCTCGTGGATCTGATTGAAGCATTCTACATTCTCGACCAGCTCCTTGATCATCGTGCGAAGCGTGTCGTAGGCAACAGCGTTGGGAGACTGGGCGTGCAGTGATAGTTGCCCTTGCTGAGGAGACTGGTGGGCTTGCGCCTTTGCCTTTGCTTTTGACTTTGCCTTTCCCTTGCCTTTCCCTCCTGCCTCAGAAGACGACTTCGCTCTCTTCGCCGACGGCTTCGCTCCGGCCCCGCATCGTTTCTGCTTCCCTACGGCCGACGGCTCATCATCCTCCTCCTCCTCCATCTTCATGGCGGCGTCGCCAGCGGCATCATCATCAGCCGCTCTAGCCATGAGTTCCGACTCGACGGTCATGAGGCTTGCTGGCCGGCACTGCAATGATGTTGGTCGTTGCTGGCTGGCGATTTACCCGCAGTCTGTAATTCGAGCCATGACGCCAGACTGCTGATGCTGTCGCCTATATGATGGGTGTTGTTTGTTTGTGATGCGTGTGTTTGTGATTTTTGTGTGTTGCGTGATTATTGTTGTCGGTGCGTCTGCGTGATTGTCGTTGGGCCATTTCCTTGAGATACTTGCTGGTGCTGATGTCTACCGTGTGATCTTTGTTGCGGGTGTTTGCAGTGTCCATTTTTTGTGCGTGTGTTATGCGTTTTTGTTGTCGCTGGTGTATGCCGCGCGAAGTACCCAGACTCCCCAATGGACGTTATTTTCTTTTTGTTTGGCGGACTCCTGAGAACGAGCGTTTCGCTTAAGACGTCCTCACTCACAACAACGAGATATTCGCAATATCGTAATTCAGTGTTGTTGTTGCGTTATGTGTTTGATTGTTGTTGTTTTTGAACGCGCATGGTGATGATGAGGAGGAGGATGCTGATGATGGTGATTTGATTATATGATGAAGATGTTGCTCAGTCGACGCACACATATATGAAAGAGTATGCTGGAACGGGTCTTATGGCGAGACCGCGCGCATCGCTGGCGATATTCGCCAGGCGATCTACACCGCGAAGAGCTTCCAGCAGGCGCTCTTCAGCGGCCGCCGTTTGTCGGTCCGAAAAGGCCCCAACCACAAACATTTTTCGCCACTTGAGATTGTGGCCCACCATGTGGGTGGGGTGAGGGCGGGGCCCGCGTGCGTTTCTTTCACATCGATAGCACAGGCCGCCCTGCCACCTCCACGCGGGGTCGCTGGTGGACCCCACGTACGCGGATGCATCTTCTCCAGATGAATCACAGCGCACGTGTGCAACGATGCGGCCCAAAAGCGCGTGCTCTGTGATGTCCAGCAGCGGGGTCCGCACCTCGATGTGATCGGGGTATCTCGCCGCGGCTTGCCGGGCGACGAGCGCCGCGTCATCGCGCGCCGTCTCCCAGAGGATCCGCAGCCGCTCCTCTGGGGGCGGCGGCGGCGCCCACCTGATCCTCCTCTCTGTCGTCGTAGGACGGGCGCCACGATCATTCGGCAACAGCGGGCCACCTGCTGGCGATCGCACGGCCGCCGCCTGCGGCGGGGCTGCAGCTGGCCGCGAGGCCGCCGCCGCCGGCTGTGTTCCTCCAGCGCCCGCCACCCCAGCAGCGCCCGCCGCCCGCGAGCCTCGCGACGACGACGGCGACGACGACGGCGACGACGATGGCGACGGCGACGACGACGACGATAACAACGACGACGACGACGACGTCGACGACGACGACGACGACGACGGCGATGGCCGGGCGACGACGACGACGACGACGGCCTCCAGCGTCCGCCGCCGCTCCTCCTCCAGGAGGTCCAGCGACCGCCTCCCCAGCAACAGGGCTCGCCGCCCGCGAGCCTCCAGCGCCCACCGCCGCTCCAGCACCGTCCGCGGCCCGCAGGCTTCCAGCTGCGTCCGCCGCCGCCCCGCCGGCAGCAGCGCCCGCCCGCGGGCCCCCAGCAGCAGCAGCGTCCGCCGCCGCCGCCAGGTGGCCTCCAGGGGGGCGCTCAAGCCCCAGCGCCCGCTGCCCACCACCACCAGCAGCAGCGCCCGTCGCCTGCAGGTCTCCAGGCTTGTTGTCGCCGCTGCCAGCGCCAGCAGTAGTAGTTGTCGCGCGCCACTGCCGCGCCGTCCATCCGCCAACCATCGACGATGAGGATGGCGGTAGCGAGCTGGTCGCGATGATGCCGCGGGCGTCGCCGCAAGCCACGGCCGCCGGGCCGTCGTCGCCGCCAGCCGCTGTCCGTGCTCTCGTCGCCGCAGGCCACGTGCCCGCGCCAGCAGCGTCCGCCGTCGTGCCACCCTGTTGTTGGCCTCCAGGATTGGCCAACTCCTCCTCCTCTCCAGCAGCTCTGCCGAAGAGCCTCCTCCTCCTACTAGGTGGACTTCGGCCCCGCCGACGAGCCTTCTGCGCTGGAGTCGACGGGCTGAAGGACGGGCTGAAGGGAGTCGGTGACTCCAGCAACCACGGGCGCCGAGGCACAGCAGGGCGGCGCGGCGGCGACTCCAGCAACCATGGGCGCAACAACTGCGCCATGATGGCTGAAATGGTGCTGTGTTTAAGCTACTTGAGCCAACACAGCTACGGACATGATGATGATGATGAATAATAATAATAATGATAAAGCAACGGTGGTTTCTGGATGTTTCTGGGTGGTGGGTGAAGGGGGCGGGTGGGTGGGTGGTGTGTGGTGGTGGGTGGTGGGTGGTGGGTGGGTGGGTGGTGGGTGGGTGGTGGGTGGGTGGTGGGTGGTGGGTGGGTGGTGGGTGGGTGGTGCGTGGTGGTGGGTGGTGGGTGGGTGGTGGTGGGTGGGTGGTGGGTGGGTGGGTGGTGGGTGGGTGGTGAGTGGGTGGTGGGTGGGTCGTGGGTGGTAGGTGGGTGGTAGGTGGGTGGTGGGTAGGTGGGTGGTGGGTGGGTGGTGGGTGGTGGTGGTGGGTAGGCGGCGGGCGGGCGGTGGGCGGGGCAGCCCCAAGATGGCCCTGAGATAGCCCAAGCTGGCCCAAGATGGCCTCAAGCAAGATGACTCCTTGGGAGGGAGAGCTGCCACCACCTGGGGCTCGTAAGTAAGAGGAGGGGAGTGGGAGGGGTTCCGGGAGAAAGGAGAGTATGAGGATGAGGAGGATGAATGGGGATTTTTTTTGGGCGGTGTCGGGACGCGGCGCCCCGCCCGCGCGCCCGCGCAGGAGTTGTTGCTCCTGCTGCCGGCCGACCGAGCCGACGCCGCCCTTTCTTGTTGCCTCCCCTCACGGGCCGGCCAGCCCGCCGGCCGGCGCCGGACGCTCCCTTCGTGCGAGTGCGTATGTATGTGTGTATGTATGTATGTATGTGTGTATGTATGTATGTATGTATGTATGTATGTGTGTATGTATGTATGTGTACGTGCGTATGCGTACGTACGTACGTACGTACGTATGTATGTATGTATGTATGTATGTATGTGTGTATGCATATGTATCGGAGGTGAGGGGCTGAGATCGAAGTGGAACGGGGGGGGCCCCTACCACCGGGAAGTCGTTTTCGGTTTCGTGGGCGAGGCGAAGTTGCGTGGGCATCCTTTCGACACTCGCGGAGTCTGAGGCCCTCGGGGCCGAAGATGGATGAGAGCGCATTGGCTCGCAGGACTCCTCTACCAGACAGCAACCAACGTACCGCACTCTCTACCAGACAGCAACGTACCGCACCCCCTACCAGACAGCAGCACAGTGCTACCAGACAGCAACGTACCGCACCCCCTACGACGACGACAACGACGACGACGACGACGACGACGACGCCGACGCTGACGCCGACGCCGACGCCGACGCCGACGCCGACGACGACGACGACGACTACGACTACGACGACGGGGTTGCGGTACGTTGCTGTCTGGTAGAAGAGTCTGCACAGTGCTGTCTGGTAGCGTCTTGCCGACGTCTGGTACCTAATTACAAACTCGGGAGTGCACGAATGGCACCCTATTATTGCCGACGTTTGGCATCTACTTGCCGACGTCTGTCACCTACTTATCACTTGCGAATAATACTATGCTGGGCTGCACTCGGCGCGCTCAAGCCCCAGGCTCCAAGTCCTCGAGGGCGCGGCCGAGAAAATTCCAAAATTCCGTCCAGCGAGGGTCGAGGGCGCATCATCCCGCGCCTCCCATGGCCCGCCCCTCCCCCTCTACTTACTACCCCGCCCCTCCCCCTCTACTTACCCCTCCCTCCTCCCCCTCCTCCCCCATGCCCACACCTTTACTTATTATTGTTACCCCGCCCTCGACCTCTGCACCTCTGCCAATTAATGCTCATCCGACTCACCCGAGGGCTCATCATCTGAGCGCCGCGGGCCCCACCTCCTGCGGCGGCGCCCCACGCTGCTGCTGCTGCCGCTAGAAGAAGAAGACGACACAACCGACGCCGCCGCTGAGCTAGGCTGCGGCATGGCGGGCGCCACGGCGGTCACCGACCAACCACCGTTGGAGGGCGCCCAAGAAGAAGACGCTTCTGACGCCGCTGAGCCAGGCTGCGGCACGATGGGCGCCGGCGGGGTCACCGACCAACCGCTGGAGGGCGCCCAAGAAGAAGAAGACGCCTCCGCCGACGCCGCTGGGGCCGAAAGTGCCGAAAACCCGGGCGGCACCGCCCAGCCGATGTCGCTGGAGGGCGCGGCCGAACAACTTGACGGCGCCGCAGTCGCAGCCGAGGGGGCACTCGAAGGGGTTTCGTCGGCGGCGCCACCTCCTTTGGAGTCCAGCACCGCGCTCGACGACCCCGCAGCAACGACGGCGCTATTCGGAAGCGCCGCACTCGGCGTCGGCACACTCCTCACCAGGCGGCTGACGCGGGCCAGCCAGCACCTGCGGCCACCACCATTGGCGAGAGCTGGGCACGCGTAAGGAAAGAGCCAATCGGGCGGCGTCGGGTACGGCAGTCCCACAACCACGGGCCACCACACGCCAGGTTGGCCGATCTGGAGCGGTGTCGATGTCTCCGCATTCGAAGTGCCATCAGCGAAGAGCCAGCAATCCACGAACTCCACACTTTGCGCGTACTGCCAGGCCGTTTGCCCGAGGGGCCTCCAGCCTGTCCCCATCTGCCGTTTCTTGCGGCAGAACTCCCATAAGTCGTTGCAATCTTCCAACCTGATGGCACTGGTGCGGACGATGTGATCCTGCCGCTGCCGTTCGAAAGACTCGTTGTGCGGCACAACGGCGAATTCTGAGAGCACCGACCTGGCGGAACGCCGCCACTCCTCCATGATATCATAGCACAACAGATTCTCCACGGAAGTTGCCACGCAGGCAACAAAAAAATAAACGATGCCAAAATGGCGGGCGCAGAACTCTGAGCCCTGAAATAGAAATAAATAGATACGGACACAGGAGGAGGTGGATGCATGGATGCAAGGATGCAACGACGCCTGTTTGGATGGCAAGGATGCAAGGATGCCTGTTTCGTCCCCGGGCGCAAGGATGCAAGGGTGCAAGAACGGCTACAGACGGTCGGACATGTGAAAGTGTGTCCCCGGCGAGCGGTTCCGCGCGGTGTCCGCTGGTGTCCCTGATGATGATGATGGTGATGATGAGGATGATGATGATGAGGATGATGATGATGGTGGTGATGATAATGGCGATGATGAGGATGATGATGATGGTGGCGGTGATGATGATGTTATGTTGACGATGACTATGGTGATAATGATGACGATGATGATGATGGCGATGATGATGATGGTAAGGGTGGTAATGACCTGGATGTAGTGGAGTACAACAGTTGTTGAAGGAGTGGATAAAGCGGGAGAGAGGGGGGAGAGGGGCGAGGAGGGGGGATGGACGGGGGGGGATTGGTGGAGCTGCTTGAGATACTGAGATACCGATGCGGCTGCGCCCAAAACTTACCCCAGGGCGCGACAGGGCCAACATTATTTCGAGGCGAATGGAATCCAGCCGCGGCGACGACGATGGCGCGATGCCGACTCATCTGGGACGAACGACTGCATGGGCGCCACTGCGCACCTCCTGCATTGCCGCGAAGGCCTGGCAGGATCCGAATGAACCGAATGGACGAACGGAGAGGAGCGAGGGCAAGGGCACATGATATAGCATATGGAACATAAGCCAAAAAGAAAATAGCAAATAGAGTAGAGAAGGAGGGGCCCTCGCAGAATCACCAAGACCCCCAGGGCCTTATTATTATGGGGCCCATGCCCGCCCCCCATAAGAGGAAGAAAGGGCCCTGGAGCTTCGTGGAGCCATCGAGCGCCTGGAGGCCCCGAGAAGACAATGACGGGGCGCTCGCGTACATGTACCGGGGTCCTTGCGAATTTTTTTCCGCAAATATTATCGGGAATCTTTTTCAAATTAAAATCCGACCCCCCATCCCTCCAAACTCCGCCGCAGGCGCCCAGAATAATAATAATTTCAAATTGCGGCAGCACCCCCAAAAAATTGGAGGCATGCCCCCTGGATTTGCCCAGGACCCTCCAGGAATCTTAGGGGCCCTGACGGATTCTGATGGATTCTGCTGGTTTGTGGAGCCCCGTCCTGGAGGATTCCTCCCTGGGCGCCCTCTTGGAGCCGTGTCGGGCCGTTTTGGGAAGCCGCTTGGGCCGTCTCGAGGCCATCTTAGGTCGTCTTGCGTCTTGGGCCGTCTTGAATCGGTCTTGGGCAATCTTGGCGGCCGTGGTGGCCTGTTTGGGCCATGGGCCAGGTGGTAGTCATCTTGGAGTCCTCGGAGGGCGCCAGGGGCATGATGTCTCGGCGCCGCATTGTGGACACCATCTGGTATCTGGAATCCAGATGACTGCCACCTTGGATTCCTCGGAGGGTGCCGGGCCATGTCTCGGACATGGCCCGGCACCGTTCGGCGCCGCATGTCCGTGCATGTTTCGGTGGCAGTCATCTTGGATTCTTCGGAGGGCGCCGTATGGAAAACGTATTGAGTGGCAATGTATCGCCTCATGTTGAGGCCCAGCACGCAAGGGAAACAGTTGTTTTTCTCAACCAGTTTTCTGGTGACCCCCCCCTTCGTGGGTCACCTGGTGTGCTTGCGCCGTATCGAAAACGCATTGAGTGGCAGTGCGCCGCCTCATGTTGAAGCCCAGAATGCAAGTGAAACAATGGGTTTCTCTCAACCAGTTTTCTGATGACCCACCCCTGCGTGGGTCACCAGGTGTGCTTGCGCCGTATGGCAAACGTATTGAGTGGCAATGCCTCGCATCATGTTGAGGCCCAGAGAGCAAGTGAAACAATTGTTTTTCCTCAACCAGTTTTCTGGTGACCCACCCCTTCGTGGGTCACCTGGTGTGCTTGCGACGTATGGGAAACGCATTGAGTGGCAATGCATCGCCTCATGACGAGGACCAGGATGCAGGTGAAACAATTTGTTTTTCTCAACAAGGTTTCTGGTGACCCACCCCTTCGTGGGTCACTTGGTGTGCATGCGCCGCATGGAAAACGCATCGAGTGGCAATGCATCGCCTCATGTTGAGGCCCAGAATGCAAGTGAAACAATTTGTTTTTCCAAACCAGTTCTCTGGTGACCCACCCCTTTCGTGGGTCACCTGGTGCGCTTGCGCCGTATGGCAAGAATATTGAGTGGCAATGCATCGCCTCATCATGTTGAGGCCCAGAATGCAAGTGAAACAGTTGGTTTTTCTTAACAAGTTTTCTGGTGACCCACCCCTTCGTGGGTCACCTGGTGTGTGTATCGCCGTATTGAAAACGCATTGAGTGGCAATGCATCGCCTCATGATGTTGAGGCCCAGAATGCAAGAAAAAACTATTGTTTTTTTTTCTCAACCAGTTTTCTGGTGACCCACCCCTTCGTGGGTCACCTGACGTATTGAATGGCAGCGCATCGCCTCATGACGAGGCCCAGAATGCAAGTGAAACAATTTGTTTTTCTCAACCAGTTTTCTGGTGACCCACCCCTTCGTGGGTCACCTGGTGTGCATGCGCCGCATGGAAAACGTATTGAGTGGTAGCGCATCGCCACATGACGACACCCAGGATGCAGGTGAAACAATTTGTTTTTCTCAACCAGTTTTCTGGTGACCCACCCCTTCGTGGGTCACCTGGTGCGCTTGCGCCGTATGGCAAACGTATTGAGTGGCAGCGCATCGCCTCATGACGAGGCCCAGAATGCAAGTGAAACAATTGTTTGTTCTCAATCAGTTCTCTGGTGACCCACCTCTTCGTGGGTCACCTGGTGTGTTTGCGCTGCATTCAAAACGCATTGAGTGGCAATGCGTCGCCTCATGCTACGGCCCAGAATGCAAGTGAAACAATTTGTTTTTTCTCAACCAGTTTTCTGGTGACCCACCCCTTCGTGGGTCACCTGGTGCGCTTGCGCCGTATGGAACGTATGGGAAACATATTAGGTGGCAGCGGTCGCCTCATATTCATGCCCAGAATGCAAGTGAAACAATTGGTTTTTCTCAACCAGGTGCTGGTGACCCACCCCTCCGTGGGTCACCTGGTGTTCTTGCGCCGTATGGCAAACGTAGTGAGTGGCAATGCATCGCCTCATGTTGAGGCCCAGAATGCAAGTGAAACAGTTGGTTTTTCTCAACCAGTTTTCTGGTGACCCACCCCTCCGTGGGTCACCTGGTGTGCTTGCGCCGCATGGAAAACGTATTGAGTGGCAGTGCTTCGTCTCATGTTGAGGCTCAGAATGCAAGTGAAACAATGGTTTTTCTCAACCAGTTTTCTGGTGACCCACCCCTTCGTGGGTCACTTGGTGTGCTTGCGCCGCATGGAAAACGTATTAGGTGGCAATGCCTCGCCTCATGTTCAGGCCCTGACTGCAAGTGACATATCTGGTTTTTCTCAACCAGTTTTCTGGTGACCCACCCCTTCGTGGGTCACCTTCTGTGCTTGCGCCGTATGGAAAACGCACTGAGTGGCAATGCGTCGCCTCATGTTGAGGCCCAGAATGCAAGTGAAACAATTTGTTTTTCTCAACCAGTTTTCTGGTGACCCACCCCTTCGTGGTCACCTGGTGCGCTTGCGCCGTATCGAAAACGCACTATTGAGTGGCACTGCCTCGCCTCATGTTGAGGCCCAGAATGCAAGAGAAACAATTTGTTTTTTTCTCAACCAGTTTTCTGGTGACCCACCCCTTCGTGGGTCACCCGGTGTGCTTGCGCCGCATGGAATACGTATTGAGTGGCAGTGTTTCGTCTCATGTTGAGGCCCGGAATGCAAGTGAAACAATTGGTTTTTTTCAACCAGTTTTCTGGTGACCCACCCCTTCGTGGGTCACCTGGTGTGCTTGCGCCGTATGGCAAACATCTTGAGTGGCAGTGCATCGCCTCATCACGAAGCCAAATATGCAGGTGAAACAATTTGTTATCCTCAACCAGTTGTCTGGTGACCCACCTCTTCGTGGGCCCCCTGGTGTGTTTGCGCCGTATGGAAAACGTATTGAGTGGAAATGCATCGCCTCATGTTGAGGCCCAGAATGCAAGCGAAGCAACTTGTTATCCTCAACCAGCTGTCTGGTGACCCACCCCTTCGTGGGTTACCCGGTGTGCTTGCGCCGTATGGAAAACGTGTTGAGTGGCAATGCATCGCCTCATGTTGAGGCCCAGAATGCAATTGGAACATTTGGTTTTTCTCAACCAGTTCTCTGGTGACCCACCTCTTCGTGGGTCACCTGGTGTGTTTGCGCTGCATGGAAAACGCATTGAGTGGCAATGCGTCGCCTCATGTTGAGGCCCAGAATGCAAGTGGGTTTTTTTCTCAACCAGTTTTCTGGTGACCCACCCCTTCGTGGGTCACCCGGTGTGCTTACGCCGTATGGGAAACGCATTGAGTGGCAATGCATCGCCTCATGATGAGGCCCAGAACGCAAGTGAAACCATTTGTTTTTCTCAACCAGTTTTCTAGTCACCCACCCCTTCGTGGGTCACCTGGTGTGCTTGCGCCGCCTGGAAACGTATTGAGTGGTAATGCCTCGCCTCATGTTGAGGCCCAGAATGCAAGTGAAACAAATTGTTTTTCTCAACCACTTGTCTGGTGACCCACCCCTCCGTGGGTCACCTGGTGTGCTCGCGCCGTAGCGAAAACGCATTGAGCGGCAGTGCGTCGCCTCATGTTGAGGCCCAGAATGCAAGTGAAACAATTGGTTTTTCTCGACCAATTTTCTAGTGACCCACCCCTCCGTGGGTCACCCAGTGGGCTTGCGCCGTATGGCAAACGTATTGAGTGGCAATGCCTCGCCTCATGTTGAGGCCCAGAATGCAAGTGAAACAGCTGGTTGTTCTCAACCAGCTGTCTTGTGATCCGCCCCTTCGTGGGTCACCTGGTGTGCTTGCGCCGTATGGCAAACATACAGAGTGGCAGTGCGTCGCCTCATGACGAGGCCCAGGATGCAGGTGAAACAAATTTGTTTTTGTCCCAACAAGTTCTCTGGTGACCCACCCCTTCGTGGGTCCCCTGGTGTGCTTGCGCCGTATGGGAAACGTATTGAGTGGCAATGCATCGCCTCATGTTGAGGCCCAGAATGCAAGTGAAACTAATTGTTTTTTCTCAGCCAGTTGTCTGGTGGCCCACCCCTTGGTGGGTCACCCGGTTTGCTTGCGCCGTATGGAAAACGTATTGAGTGGCAGTGCATCGCCTCATGTTGAGGCCCAGAATGCAAGTGAAACAATTGGTTTTTCTCAACCAGTTGTCTGGTGACCCACCCCTTCGTGGGTCATCTGGTGTGCTTGCGCCGTATGGAAAACGCATTCAGTGGCAAATGGGTTTTTCTCAACAAGATTTCTGGTGACCCACCCCTTTCGTGGGTCACCTGGTGTGCTTGCGCCGCATGGGAAACGTATTGAGTGGCAGTGCATCGCCTCATGTTGAGGCCCAGAATGCAAGTGAAACAATTGGTTTTCTCAATCAGTTTTCTGGTGACCCACCCCTTCGTGGGTCACCTGGTGTGCTTGCGCCGAATGGAAAACGCATTGAGTGGCAGTGCGTCGCCTCATGTTGAGGCCCAGAATGCAAGTGAATCAATTGTTTTTCGCAACCAGTTTCCTGGTGACCCACCCCTTCGTGGGTCACCTGGCGTGCTTGTTGCGCCGCATCGGAAACGCATTGAGTGGCAGTGCGTCGCCTCATGTCGAGGCCCAGAATGCAGGTGAAACCATTTGTTTTTCTCAACCAGTTTTCTGGCGACCCACCCCTTCGTGGGTCACCAGGTGTGCTTGCGCCGTACGGCAAACGTATTGAGTGGCAATGTTTCGCCTCATGTTGAGGCCCAGAATGCAAGTGAGACCGTTGGTTTTTCCCAACCAGTTCTCTGGTGACCCACCCCTTTCGTGGGTCACCTGGTGCGCTTGCGCCGCATGGCAAACATATTGAGTAGCAGTGCGTCGCCTCATGACGAGGCCCAGGATGCAGGTGAAACAATTTGTTTCTCTCAACCAGTGTTCTGGTGACCCACCCCTTCGTGGGTCACCTGGTGTGCATGCGGCATGGGAAACGTCCAAGGTGGCAGTCATCTGGATTCCTCGGAAGACGCCGGGCCATGTCCTAGGGATTCCTGAGGTTCCCCTTGGGGTTCCTTAGGGTGCCCTAGGGATTCTTGGGGATTCACCAGGGCTTCTCAAGAAGCCCCGAGGGAATCTGAAAGAAGATTCCCTGAGGACCCCGCAGGACCCCCGAAGGATTCCTGAGGATTTCCGAAGGGATTCTTTGGGACTCCGAAAGATTCCTCTGGATTCCCGAGGGACTCTTGCAGATTCCGCTTTGAATCCCAAGGATTCCGCAGGGATTCTCTTTGATTCCCAAGGGGGCCATAAGGATTCCCGAGGGTTTCTGGAGTCCGCGGGGATTCTTAACGACACGTTAGGGATTCCAAAAGATTCCTTAGGGATTCCTGACGATTCCCAAGGGATCCCTCCTCAGGATTCCCTTAGGATTCTTGAGGAGCCCTTAAGGATTCCTAATGATTCCCTAGGGATTCCTAGGGATGCCCTCGGGATTCCTTAGGATTCTCTTGGGATTCTTGTGGATGCCCTAGGGATTCGTAAGGATTCCTTAGAAATTCCTTAGGGATTCCCAAGGGATCCTCAAGGATTCCCAGAGTCTGCCCCTCGCAGGCCGCCCTTCACAGGCTTCCATAAGCTTCCCCCGATAGGCTGTCCCCCGCCGGCAAATTCAAGGAAACCCTCCTTGCCACCCGCCCAGCCAAGAATAATTTACGTTGCGCGCTTCAAATTCACCCTCCATGCTAAAGCAGCAGGACCGCGCACGCCATGAATAATAATTTGAAGTTTTTATTCTTCTTCGGAAATTTCAGGGTTACCTTGTAATTTCAAGCCCCAGGCCAGCCCCAGAAGAATAATATTGAATTAAATGTTGTTTCAGAACGTATTGAGATTCTTTGGAAATTCGAAGGTAACCCTCGAATTTCCCCCGGAACCCAAGAAGAAGTAGCTAATCGATAGGGTTAAATGATAATCAGCGCCCCGTCATAGAAGACAGAAACAAGCAGGGGGGGGGGAAGGCGACGGGCCATCGCCAGCCATGATGAAATCATGAGCCTCCCGACGCCTATGGGTAGGGCCAGCGTCCCCCCCCCTCCTCCCTCCTCTGCCCTGCCCCCCACGACGACGTCGTCGTCGTCGTCGTCGTCATCGTCGTCGCCTCCTCCCCCCACGGGGCAGGAGGAGGAGGGGGCTGGCGACCGGGGCATGTAGCCGTAGATGTAGCCGCGAGAAGAAGAGGCCCAGGAGGTCTGCGGGGCGCGTTCTGACCAGGGGATTCGAAGAGATAAGGGATAATAACGTAAAGCGGGCCGTGTTCGTAAAATGCGGTCGCTTGAGACCGGGGCACCGCTGCCACGCCGCTTGAGTCGCGGTCGCTTGAGTCGTTTGAGCTTGAGTCGCTTGAGTCCTTGAGCCAAAACGGCGACGGATGATGATGATGATGATGATGATGATGATGATGATGATGATGATGATGATGATGATGATGATGATGATGATGATAATGATGATAAGTATGATGATGATGTTGGCGAGTAGGGTTGTTATTATTATGATGTCGCTTATTATTTCTCAGTAGTAGTAGTAGTAGTAGTAGTAGTAGTAGTAGTAGTAGTAGTAGTAGTAGTAGTAGTAGTAGTAGTAGTAGTAGTAGTAACCCTGAGTGCGGGGTGGCCGCGGGCTCAATCTTTCAATTCCGACTAAGCGCGGGGCAGTAAAGGGCCACGAAACGTGCGAGGGGTGTCCCAAAATGGGGCGGCGGTGCCATGCAAACTGCGCCACTGGGATCTCAGGTGGAGCTCTCTATGGGGCCACGAAGCGTATGGGGCGGCGGCGCCATGCGAACTGCGCCACTGGGACCTTCGGTGGAGCCCCCAATGGGGCCACGAAACGTGCGAGGGGTGTGCCAAAATTGGGCGGTTGCGCCATGCGAGCTGCACCACTGCGACCTTAGTTGAAATTCCGTTTGGGACCACGAAACGGGTGAGGGGTGCGCCAAAATGGGGGGGCGGCGCCATGCGAATTGCGCCACGAAGCGTGTGAGGGGTGTGCCCACATGGGGCGGCGGCGGCATGCGAATTGCGCCAGTGCGAGTGTGAGGGGTGTGCCAAAATGAGGCGGCGGCGCCATGCGAACTGCGCCACTGGTTATGTGGAACTTCCCATGGGGCCACGAAGCCAGTGAGGGGTGTACCGAAACAGAGACATGAAGGCAGGGGCAAGGACTGGGAGAAGGGAGGCGGGGGAGGACGATGATGGTGATGATGATGCTGCTGATGATGATGATGGTGATGATGATGGTGGGAGGAGGGAAAAGGGGAGGAGGCGGGAAGGAGGAAGGAACACGGGGTGCCGCCTCTTCAAAACGAGGACCCAATACCACAGGATGGTTGGGGAAAATACGTTTATATGTTTTGTTTTTTTTGTTGCTCTGGTTTGCTCAGTCATTGTTTCCCCATTTTCGGGCTGAGGCTGGCCATCCAGGAAGAACTGTGGCATCGAAAAACACGAAGCGTCTCTCAGCTGGCCGTCGTCGGTTTTGGCAAGTCCGGCGTCTGTTCGTTTGGCTGCACGACGTCCAACCAGCACGCCTACACGTGCGCTAGGGTAGTCGGTACGCACGGTGGTCACCAACGGTGAACTGTTACAGGATGCGATGACGGCCAGCACGGATTTCTTTGTAAGGGTTCTTTCTCGACCGAACAAATGGCGAAAGGATCCCCGCTTGCATGGGCAATGCAGCGTGGTGAGAAGGGCGGCCCGAATATCGCAGCTGCCGTCTACAGCCAGGCCCAGCAAGGCATTTTTTCCATCGTCGAAAAGTCGATCAGCAAGACAATCTGATTTGGCGGCAATCCGACGAGGTGCTCACTTAGCTTGTTCGGCGAGAAACAGGATTGAAATCAAAACCGGTTTGCTGGAATATTGCGGCAAACGAATGTCGATTTGGCGGTGGCCTTGAGGAGGCAACTGTAATTTTTCGACCGGCGCGATTAGTTTTAGCCAAACGGAAGACAAATTCGTTGACGCGCACAGCGTTCCGGTTACAGTAGTAATCATTGCGGCAGATGTAATGTAAACCGTATGTTCATCAAAATTCGCGGATGATCTCACGATGCCGGATATAAGAAGTCCGTATGTGTTTTGTTTTGCTCGCGTATCACCGTTGTTTGTTGCACGATTGTAAACCATTCTGCCGCATTGCAAACCATATCCGAACGTATTTGATGTAAATATTGCGGCAAATCGAAAGGGAAAAAATGTTCAGGTCTAGCGGAATATTGCGGCAGACGCGGTCGCTCAAAGTAGATTACAAAGGTGATTTGGAAAATTGTTGTTGGCGCCATGGTCAATTTTATCCGTCGTTGTTGTCCTGTTCATTTTCGTCGTCGGCCACGACGGTGAAAAAAGAAAACGGAGGGTAAAAAAATGGAGAAACAAAAAAGAAAAAGAAGGGGAAGAATACGGCAGCGACCGTTTCAGTAACGCGCAAGCGCTTCAGTAACCAAAACAGCGTTTCAGTAACCACCCCCGTCTGCTTCAGTAACCAAAACAAGCGTTTTAGTAACCGCCCTCGCCCGTTTCAGTAACCAAAACAAGCGTTTCAGTAACCGCCCCCGCCCGTTTCAGTAACCGAAACAAGCGTTTCAGTAAACATCACCACCCCGCTCCCCCATTTCAGTAACAAAAAAACGCTTCAGCAACCGATCCGGGGCGATCCCGATGCTGTCGGGAGAGCGGTTGGCCAGTCGTCGGTGATGGGTTCGCTGGCTGATGTCAAAAGCTGTGGAATGCCCGTTCGGGCGTCTCATGTTATCCCTCTTGGGGCCGTCTCGGGGCGCTCTTGGGCCATCTTGGGCGTTCCTTGGGCAGTCTCCCGGAGGACGGTCCCAAGACGGGGGGGCGAGAAGAAGGATGTGGAGTGAGAGGGAGGACGAGGATGAGGAGGAGGAAAGGTGGATGAAGAAGTGCGAGTAGGAGGAGGAGGGGTGATAAGGAGGAGGTGGAGAAACGAGTGGGTGGAGGAGTGAGGAGAAGGAGGAGGAAGGGGAATGAGAAAGACGAATCGTAAAATGATCATTTTTTCCGCACGGTGGGCGGATTCCCTTGACGCGGAGTGTGGCGCAGCGCGGGTCACACCGCATTAAATGCAATATGGAACATGGATGCGGCCATTTCTTTGTGGGAAGCGCTGCACGCAGCGCGCGCGCAGCACATGTAGCGTAAAGTACAGTATGAAGGCGGTCAGTTATGTTTGCTACCGCTGGATACGTGCAGCGGCCGGCGCGCAGGAAATACCGCCGCGGATATGCAAAGTGGCATGTGCACAAACTGATACATCCTACAGCCAGCTCCCTTCGTCGTCGTCATCTTGGATCCGCTGCTGGCTCGAGGGGTCGTCCTTGTTAGGCTGAGGAGTTGTGAAAGATGGGAGGAGGCGGAGAAGGAAGCGGGAGGGGAGAGGGAGGAGGAATTGAATAAATGGGGTCGGGGTTGTTTGATGACCATTAATTTCCTCGATCGCCAGCTGCATGCGCAGGGCATGCGAATCTGAGTCTACGTTGATGGGGTCCAAGGCGGATTCCGCCGCCAATTCTGGGTCGCAAACCGAATCGATGTCGATGGCCGCCTCTGGTGAGCTGAAGCTGCCGAAGAGCTCCGCCTCGAACTCCAGATCTTCGCTGGAGTCGCCGAAGAGCTCCGCCTCGAGCTCTAGATCCTCGCGGGTCGCCGGAGGAGGGTCCAGTGGCTTGGCGCCGAGAGGTTGCACGCGCGTAGCCCGGCCTCACGGCCTCGCCCTCGGTTTCGTCCTCGGCCGCGTCCGCCTCGCCCCCCGCGAGCGCTGGGGGGCGCCCCCCGGGTCTTCGGGCGATCTGGGACTCTGTCGCGAGCGCGGCCAGTGCGCCGCGGTGTTGTCTTGGAAGTGCCCGGGTATTGGTCGGCAAAACCGAGGTGGTGATGCAACCAGAGGTTGTGTTCAGTCTGCCCTGGAAATCACAAAGTCTTGATGAGATTCTTGGATGTTGCCATCAACGAGCGTCAGGAGCGTGAAATGGCGCGCGCAATCCGCGGCCCGGCCGACGACGACCCCAAGGCGCGCGAGTATTACCTCAATGGTTCGCGTTGGTTTCACAATGCATGTTCATTCCGGGTTCGCGTTGTTTCACAGTGCATTTTTATTCCGGCAAGTAAAAGCACAGGCGACCAGTGAGCATGCGAGCGCCCCTCAGGGTGCGAGGACGGTTGCACTTTGCACGTGGGCGTTTCATGACTGCACCTCCATTGAAACAGCCAACGACACGGCAAGGCGAAACCCTTAAAGTTGCACTGCGGGCCGGCCAAGGCGAAACATTTTAATTTGCACCACTACACCGGCCAACGGTTTTTTACTCTCAAAGCAAGTATTCGACGCACGCCTGATGTGAAACAGCCCACAAATGCGAAATCCCCACTGTGTTTCACAATCTTATTAATATAAATAAATATATATATATATATATATGTATACATATATATACATATATATATATATATACCCCCCCCCCCAAAAAAAAAAAAAACAAAAAAAAAAACATTGATCGCGCACGGGAGCAAGCGGGGAAATGCGACCAGCATATTGGATGCAAGATTTTCGAGGCGTCGAAGTCAGAGGGCCCATCTCCGTATTTGATGCCTAGCTGTCTTCACGCGATGCCCCGGAGCTCGGGCGCCACGGCGGTCGATAAAGCCGCCATGATGGCTTGCGTCCGTTCCTTGTCGAATTTGTTGTCGTCGCACTTGGGGCGCCGCCGCGCCGTCGACCTCGGCGGCGACGCCCTCTCGTAGAAGCAGGATGACTAGGAAGGGATGGGCGGGGGAGGATGGCTGGGAGCAGGCGAGAATCAAGGAGGACGTGGGAAAGACCAGGGGCGGGGAAGCGACGCAGCCCCCAGGGGCCCGGCAACGAAAAGCGGGCTTGAAAGGTAAGAAAAAAAATCATCCAATTCGAGCCCATTTTTGCTTGGGCCCCGGCGGGGCCCGCGATAAACTGGCAGAGGGCGAGGGGGATGGGGTTGAGGGAAGATATGAAACAATAGTTCCCGTGGGCACGGAGGGCGCCATGGCGCGCAGAAAGGAGCGTTTAAGGAAGGCTTCAGGGAGGGCCCCAGGTGCAATTCCACGGGATGTCAAAGGGGGTGCCCAACCAAGGTCCCGATGAAAATTCCACGGGAGGTTTCCAGGAGCTCCTCGGATTAAGGAAGGAAGGATCCAAGGGGAGCTCCGGGAGGCTTCGGGAAAGCCGATGGGGGCCCAAGGAGGCCCCGGAAGATATATGCATGCGTTGCTTTTCGGAGGGTGGGAGCTTTCGGAAGGTAGGAGGCCCCCCTCGGAGGTCAGCCTGGAGCCCTTCGGGTCCCATCTTGCGTAACGAAAGGAACCCAGGGCAAAATTAAGGCCTTGGCATATCGTTGGCAACGTAGCAATCACCCTGAGACGCAATGTAGATAATTCCAATTGCTGTTAGCCGACGAATTTGCTTATTGTCGTTTTCTGGCCCGCGCATGGATGACTTGTTGGGCCCCCTCAGGCAGCGCGCGTTGGGCCTGGATGGCGTTGGCCCGTACGATACATAAGGGCATATGTCTTTATGTTTGTCGGTCTCCCACCATGCGCGCACAGCCCGTTCGAGAAATCGTATCTCATGTAACACGTCAACACGTTTAGGTTTGTCTTGGGAGCCTTTATCCATAACGCCCCAAAATGATTTTATTGCGTTGTTGGAATAAGCAGAAAAGGGCAGCAGAACACGATCGCATGGGCACTACCACTTTGCTTCATAAACCCACTATTGTCACTTACGTGCTTGGCAGTGAACAAATAGTCGACGAATCGTTCTTCGCCTTCCCTGCAGAAAGCCGCCAATACCACCTTCCAGAAAGCATCGAACAGCGGCGGTGGCAAGAAAG